>LPNX010823469.1:7126-72354 GCA_001517045.1 Pseudotsuga menziesii
CTTTATCCTTCATTATTTTATTGTTTTAAAGTATGCTTCTTTATGCTATTTCACTTAACTTTAATTTTGTTTTTGGTGATTAAGTACAACAATAGCATGCTCCTTACAGAAAGGAAGAAATTGCATATAGATTGATAATGATCCACTGCAATGCAATTACATAAAACAAAGAATTAAGGCTATTCAAGTTATTCCAGATGAACTGCAAGAAGTTGGTTTGAAGAAAGGAGAGTTTAGTGAAACACTTGTGGCAAAGATGTCAAAAGTGCCCCAACCCCCGTTAGGAGGGGTGTTTGGAAAGGAGCACTTTGGGGATCTTGCAGACATAGAAGACCCAATGGAAGAGGACATTGATGTCCCTGAGGAAATTCAAGCTCCAGAAAATTCCAATGTCGATGAAGAATTTGGCATGCATGATATTGTTGAATAGTTTCATGTTTTGAAGAAAATGTTAATTTTGACAATTTTTGACAATTTTTTTATCAGATATATTAGTAATGTTTTGACTTTCAGACTTTATTTTAGAAATAAAATTTCTAAATAAAATGTTTTTAATATGTTTTTTACAAATAATTTGTATATTTTTTCTCGACTTTGTGAGTCGTCACTTTTCGATAACTAATATGAAATATGATCATTTTTAGAGAAAAATTCTCTGAAAATTCATTGAAAATGGTTTTAAATGTCTTTATTTTCTGGAATTATTTACAATTTTGTCAATAAAAATGCCTTATTTTGTACATAAAAATGTCTTATTTTATAGAAAAAATCGTAAAATGAATATGTTTTTCATTATAAATTGCTTAAAAAAGTATGTTATTTTGTTAAATTTCAAAAAACACACTTGAAAATAGAAATTAAAAATATTTTACAACAAAGATAATTCAAAGGCCCCAAAAAATGTCTGAAAATGAAAATGTGTGATACTGGCATCAACCATTTTTGAAACGGGGGTAAAAATAGCTACTAAAATTAGGAGAGAGAAAAACGAGAACTGGGTCGAGTTCTCGTTTCATAGTATAAGTGGTTCAAAGTTGATTCCAATAAAAATTTTAAATTACCTAGATTAGTGCTCTTGATTATTATCCCCGCACCATCAAAATAACCCCATTCCCTATATTTATCAATAAGCTCGTGAAAATGTTATCTATGGACACTGACTTTAGTGACTTGTAATTAAAAAAGGTAGATTTGCTTTGAACAACACAATGCAAAGAGAGAATGAATTTTTCCTCAAATTAGCCTGCATTCCTAGCAAGCCACATGCCAAGGCTACCACCATGCCCTTAAATTATTTTAGCTCTAGCTTCATTTGCTAGGTTTTGAAACATCCTTTTATTGTCTTCCCTTGCCAAACTGCTTTAACCTCTATCATATTGTCCATCTAATCTGATACATGTATTGAATAAGCAAAGACAATTAACCAAATGGATTATTGTTAATCTATGTAATTCTTAATTGTAGTCATCAATTTCAGGTTCGTTAATTTATACAATCCCTTTAATGATCTTAAAACAAAAATAGATTGTCCTGCAGATATCTGATAATGGATTTATTGTTGGTTTGACTTGTATATTTAGTTTTAATTTGATATTTTAATTGTGTAAGTTGTTCATAATTGTTGTTTCCAACATATTTTTCTCCAACAATTAAAACTATAACAACTCAATAACATGGAAAACAAATACACACATCCCTCTACATTGATCCATGTGGAACAATTCTCGATTTTTATTTTCCTATGTATCAACAATCATAATATATTGTTGGATTTAAAGAGAAAGTTGGAATTTGGAGAATCGATGTACAGCATGACAGGTATGGGTGGTTATATGACATAATTTACTATCCCTTAACATCTAATATAGGTAAAAATCGACAAGGTGTAAAAAAACTAGCAAAGCCAAGCAATCGATAAAACCCTAATTGCAATTTATGAAGGAAAGATAAGATAAAATCTCATACACGCAAAGCATTATATCTTACACATGGATTAACTGAAAGAAATTTAGAAGTTTACTGGGAACTGGTTCCCTGGGTATCCCACACCAGGAAGAAATAATCATTTAAGGGCAACTTAAATGTTGTATAAATGGAATTGAAAAGTCTTGAAGGTGGGTATTGATTGAACGCCTTTATGAAGGTGCATAAATCCAGGGGCCAGTAGTAAAAGAAAGAGGGGCTTCCCAGTCATTGCTTACCTAATATATCTCTTACAATCCTTCCATGTTCATTCCTCTTACATGCTCTCAATGCTTTCAATCAAGACCCTTATCAATGCAAATACCATATGTTTGTCCTCCAACAAACTTCTCATTTTGTTTCCACCACTTGGGAGCTATGGAACATTATGAAGTAATTGTAAAAGAAATTTGATATGTAGAGAAACTTACAAGGATTTTAATATTGGCTTCCAACTTTAAGATAAATTGTGCAGTATTCTATTGCATTCACTATAGATGTCTCTCCAAGAGTTAATATATACCTCAAAATTTCACCAATGTTTATGTATATAATATGAGAGTCTTCTTTCATAATTATCACATGAATTTGTAGCTTATATCGACTTAGATTTGCTCTCCCCGTCTCATGGTCTTTTTCCTTTGAACCCTAGTAGACCCCTTGAAACCTTGCATTTTTTCAAGGTTCAGTACTAGAGGCTTGTAGGATCTAACAAGATGTTTGAAGACGTATCTAGGAAGAGAAAATGGAATTGGAATTCAAGAAATTCTAAACATGGTGATGAGATTGGTGTCGGTGGACAGAAATTGAAATTGCTAAGTATTGCTATTGAGCTTCACATTGAGTCTCCACTGCCTCAAGAATAACAACAATGTTTAGACCTTCAAGTTTATTTCCTTCTTATATTTTTTCCTTGATTAGATATTGTGTTTTTCTTTTATTCATGGTTTTTCTATTATTGTTTTTGCCATTGAATTCAACTTCAGGTTTGTTTCATTCTTCTAGTTTTTCTTGATTACAAAATGTGTTTCTCTTTTATTAATGGTTTCTTTTGTTGGACATTGAATTCATCAATTATTGCAAAGAGGGAAAATATATTATTACAGTTTAGCCACAAAAGCAAATACTTGGCATTATCCAAGAGAAACAAGTCCAGTTTCTGGCTATCAACCTATGCAAAATGGTCAGATATGGAAGCAACAATAGAATGAGTAATTTGTCTCATCTCTTTGACGAAAATAGAGGAGAAATTATTGCAATGGCCTGTGTACATTGTCAGATATTTGTGATGTTTTAGAAGGATTTTCCTTCATGCCCCAACTGCAAATACGTGCATCCAATTGACCTCAATTTGGCATTTAAAAAGAAGAATATCATGCCACACAAGAAGACACTCAGTTTGTTTGATTATGATCATGACATTGTACAGGACACATAGTAACAACAAATAAATGTGTTTTGGAGCTTTGTAGATTTGAATCTTATGTTGTTTATGAAAAAAAGTTCGGCAATGATATTCCAGTAGGCTCTATTTAACATGTCATGCGTGTTAATACATTTGTTGATACAAAAGGCATTTTTTTACCCATCCCTTGTTAGGTTTGCAATGACTTGATGGTCGGGATAAAATTTCTCAAACTGAAACCTAGTGGTGGTTCAGTTTAAATGATGAGAACTATATTGTTAGCTTTAGTTTTAAGCTATTGCAGTAGTTTATCATTTGATATGTAAATATGTTCCTTTTTGAAATTTTCCAACTGTGGGATGTGCATTATTATGACCATAAAATTTTCGATGTTATATTGCACCTTGTTACCAACTAAGTTGCACCAAATTTAATGTTCAGAAGTCCTTGCAGGTCTTCCTAGCCTATAATGAAAATCTATAAAATTGGTACTTAACAACTCAAATATGATAAATCCATTTATGATTCATATAACACTATACTAGTACGTTGGTTTTAAGTCTTATGATGGAATTACTTGTTTCAAATGTTGATGTGTCATGCCAGCCTTGTCATATGTTATAGTTTGTATGCTTAATTTGTATTTCCATAGGGATGGATTTGTCATGTTTTAACAGTGTAATATCTCTTCTTACAAACCCTATTTCGATACTAGTGTTACAAGGTTATGGGTCTTACTTAGCTTATGATAACTAATGCATTGTTTAACTTTGTATTATTGCAGATGTCTCCAATGAAGGATTATACCCTCTTGTGTTTCAGGTCATACGTTGAGCTCATACCACCACATTATCTAAGTTTCAAAAGTTAAGCTGAGCTCAACTTAAGTGTCCTCCAAAGTCCCACAATGAAGCATATGGTCAAACCCTTATGCACTATGTGTTCCATAACAACTAACAAGACAAGCACCAAGGTGATACTAACATGGCTAGAGGGAAAACAAAGAGGTCACTTTAAACCATAGTGAGTGGGTAGTGAATTTTTATTCATGTGGAGGTAGGTGAAAATAATTAAAGCACCCATGTGAAGGCTCGTGGTGCCATCTAGCTGGGTAAGGAGTTAAACCAAAAGAGAAAACCCAAGGTTTTGGTTATTCTATGTTGAAGAACTATGAGGAGAGCCAAGGGCTCTTGGCTCTTCCAGCACTTGACTCTGTGATCTCCAACATCACACTCCAATGTTTTCATCACCGCACCAATGGTCTTCGACTCCATACCTTGGCCCTTTGCAGAGATGGGTAAGTTTATCCTTCACAAAGTCAGTGTTTTTTAGTTTGCTGCAATTTATTTTATAATGTCGTAATGCCAAAGTTTTAACCTTTGTCCATTGATTTCTTGGAAGGAGGTTTCGATTGCTGCTTTTCTGATGAAGCTTGGCTTGAAGGAAAAGATCTAGGGTCGAGGGTACCTGGCGTCAAAGGGTCCTAGTAAGACCTAGAAGCCTTGAAACCCTATGGGACTTGATGGTCTAAGGTGTGAAATGAAAATGGAAAAGTTGGAACAGAGTTTCTTTTCTTGTTTGGCTTTGTTTTGGGAGATACAAAGGTTTCTACGAGCCCCTTATGTTTGATGGTAAACACTCTTGTCTATAGCATTAATGGAAGAGATATAAATGTTGTTTATAATCCTTCGGCTATGATAGGGGTTTATACAAAGTTAATATTTTTTTAAATCCCTATTTTGTTTACAGACCATGGATTCTGTGTGGGAAGTTACATTAGGGTTGTTTTAAACTCTTACTTGAAAATTTTTATCGAAGTTTATAAGAAAATGCAATTACTGTGATTTTTTCCTATATTTAGTTTAAACCTTCAAAGCTCTCGATACTACTCTGTATATTGATTATTATTAACTAAATGAAATTTTGTTTTCTTAGTTATGACTACCACATCCATGTTGAAAAGAAACCATTCTGTATTTTTAAAAGGTTATGACATTTCTTTGTTGTTTGAGATTAGTTGCTTTCCCTATAGGTTTCAGTTTAAATAAATTCCTAGAAATTTAACCCTACAGGCCTTGAAACCTCGACCTGTGTTAAAATTCTTAGATAGGGAATTTTGTTTGATATTGCAGTTAAATCGAAGTTATTATTTCATTAACTGTAAGTGTTTAACCCTAAATCATTTTTTAAAACGATAAGCCTTTCAACTGTAGGAAATTGATACTTAGGTAATTATTAAAACAATACACCTCTCGGCCATGTGAAAATGATTCTGAGTAAATTATGAAAACCTTAAGCCTTTCGGCTATATGAAATTGATACTAAGTAAATTATTAATGTTCATATGTATTTCATTTGTATGGGTCTTGAACCATCAGTTGGAAGCTTTTGCGTCTCAAAACTAGATATGATGTTTTTGATAAGTTATAAATTTTGATTAAGCGTTTTACTATATATAACTTTGGGTAAGCCCTAACTGTAAATTTTTTCCAGTTAAAAACAATGATAACTGTGTTTAACCTCTTTGTTATTTTTGTACGAATTTATAAGAAAACTAAAGGAATGCTAAACATTTATTAATTAGGTATAATACTTAATATTAGATGAAGATAGATGTAGTAAAATGATATTGTTTTCTAGATAATAAAAGATAGTTTACAATTCTCTATTATGAAAATCTATTTAAGCAATATAATTCATTTCTCATGTACTTAACCTGTAGTTTATAGGAAATAAAAACTTTCTTACTTTATTTCGAAAACAATAATAATTCTAGAAGTTTTGATCATTGATGATCCTTCAGAATTAAACAGAAAACAAATTAAAAATAATGAAGAACAATATAGAACTTGTTAACTTAAGAAAGTGTGGTTAAGTAATGTTTATTTTATATAATAACAAAAAAATAATTTGCTTAAAAATGTTATGTTGTTAAATAATATTTCTCTCATAGTTTAATAAATAATTAATTTGTTTTAAATTGACCTTTACATGTCCATCATCATTCATACACGTGTGACTAATTTACAAAATTTAAAATACATTATAAAAATAATTTCTTAAAACTGCTATTTACATGTCCATTATCATACATGTGTAAAAAAATTATAAAATATATTTAAATAATTTGTTTTAAAATGTCATTTACATGTTTATTATCATATATATATATGACAAATTTATTTTATTTATATATATATAATTTTTTTATAAATTTATGTTTTAAATATAATTTATATATGACAAATTTATAAACTAGTATATTTCTATAATTATTTAATTTGTTACTTGTTTTAGTCATTAAGTATAGTTATCATATGAATTATTTTTTATTTTTTATTAAGTTTAAATGATAATTATAAAATCTATTTAAATAGTACATTTATCTCATTTTCTTTTAATATAAAAAAAACATATTCAAAATTTTATAAACATCAACATAAATATATAATAAATTATTCAAAAAATTGTTTGCTTTAAAATATCTTTTAATATCCATTAACATACATGTGTAACATAATGTATTGTCCATATAAATTAATGGAATACATTTATGTATTCTCTTGATAACCAAAGATTACCCTTAAAAATGATGAAAGACCATATATTAAAGTGGATTTTGAAAAGGATTGATTTAACCACAAATTATATTTAAAATTAGTGAAAAACTATTGATTAAAGTAGAATTTCAAAAGGATTATATGGAAAAGTGTTTTCCTCATAAAATGCCACTCATTATATTTTTATTTGTGATATAATAATTTTAATATTTGTAATCACAATAATTTTAATTTTTTACTTGATTTATATGATATTCAATATAATATTGATTTTCAAAAAAGAAATATATATATATTACTAATTTATTTATTTATAACAATAATAGTTTTGACTTTTTATTAATTATATAATATTACTAAACATAAATTTTATTTCACACTAAAATATGGATTTTAAAGTTGTATATTTATTTTTATTTTCAAACAACATAATCTTTTAATAATTTCGTTCTATTTTCTAGTGTTTATAATACTTTCAAATTATTAGTTTTGTTTTCTTAATAAAACTAACATAAATATTATAAAACATATTATAGAAATGTTTTTATTCACTATATACTTCAAATTTTGACATCAAAATAGACATTCAAATATTTGGTTTTCTTGTTTTTGTCGAAGAATATTGTGTTTAGGATGGCCACTACATGTTTCTTGGATGGAGTGAAATGTACCAATTCAATATCTGCAAGAGGAATGTGGCCTCTTGTTATTGTGTAACTTGATAGAGAAAGAGGATCTGTTGGATTATCTTGGGTCGTGTCCTGCTCCAAATTCTCTTTGTCTTTGTCTTCTTGTTCCTTCCTTCTCAACTCTTCAACTACATTCTCGACTTCTTCTCTAGCTCTTTCTTCTGATTCCTATCGTATCATTTCTTCTTCTTCCTTTTTTCTTTGAGCCTCTTTAGCTAGTTGCTTCTCAGCCTCTTCTAGTAGCTTTCGGGCATCTTCATCATGTTTCCTACCAGCTTCTTCCTGCTGCTTATGTTGTTCTGTGGTGTTGTTGCTTCCTTTTCCCCCCACTGGTGTTGATCTTCTTTTTGAACCGCCTACTCAAGGCAGTTGTATTGCAGGAATTTATGTATATCTCCTCATCTTTTTCAAAATGATGGGATTATTCAAAATGCACTCCTATAAATGCATAGTGTTTTGCAACCTTATCATAGGAGTCATTCTTATGGAAACTTATTTCCCTAAAATGGAAACCTTTTAGGTCCCTTACAAAATCTGGTGCACTTTTTACCTTTGTGAATTTATAGATTCCAATGCAGAATGGAAGTGATGGGAAAACTGCTTTCTTCATGTCAAATAAGAAATTTCTAAACCCATCTATGAACAATTGTCTCACTGCCTCCTTATGGACTACATAGTTCATGGCATATCTCAGCAACGAGGATGGAGCTCGATATCCCCCATACATCCTCATATACATACCCTCCTTGGAGAAATAGTAATCTACATATGCACATACCATCTCCATTGCACCTTTCAGAAATGCAATTGCACTCTTTTAGAAAAATCAGCTCATACAGTGGCATCATAAATTCTTCACAGATGAGCTTGTAGAAAGTGGAGTACTTGTGTGCCCAAATATATTGGTAGGAAATGTAGATGGGATTCTTGGTGTAATTTCAAGTACAATTTAGCTTCGGGAATCGATGTATGCATAAAATAAAATCAATCAAATAAGAGGCCATGTAAAATTCTAGACATTTTACATTTGCAATCAAGGTATAAATTAGGTTAAAACTTAAATGAAATCAGAAGTACATGTTCAGGTGTTGCTTTGGTAGTTACCTCACTATTCTACATTTATTTTATTCTTCTAATCAGGTCCAGATACGTGACGATAATCAAATATAGTTTTAAAACCTACATATTGACTGCCCTATGGTTTTTTTTACAAAGTTTAGCAAGATTATTTATACCTTTTATTCATTTGGATTTAAACCTAAAAACGTCGAGACTTCCTCACTTGACTTCCAAGAGTGAGAAAAAAACCCAGTAAACACGACGAAGGCTTGGTGATTCAAAACCGAGAGCATCTGGTGGGAAATCGGAAACGCTAGCCTGAACCTAAATAATAGTGAAAGCCTCTTAAACCACAGCATGACCATAAGGAAAAAACATATTTCCTGAAAAGAAAATGCTAGGCCAAACTTTGAAACATGACGGTCCACTAAGTGTGAATCCACTAACTGTTCCCCTATCACCACACAGAAAGCAAACCAAACAAGGAGTAGGTGGTGAAACCTCTGACCCGCCATAAATTTATCAACAAAACCCCTTAGGTTCAACAGAACCATATCTATGACTTGAAAAAACAAATCAAATGCAACAGCCAAGACGGGTATGAAACTCATCTAGTGAGTGGGATAGGAAAAGATCAGTGCTACCAAGGGTTCTATCGTATCTACACTTGGGACACTTATGGTGGTTGGCCAGTTAAAACAAAACCCTATGGGCTGGTTTGGATTTTAAAACTATGGTCACAGACATTGATGACAAAACCCCTATCACCGCAACCCTAAATCTCCAAAAACACAGTTCTTTCAAGCCCTTTAAAACAATATAGGAACAAATTATACAAGATTTTAGGGCCTACCTGTCAAGTGTTGGTGCAGGTACGATGCTTAGCGAGACAATCCTAAGGCTCCAGGTGGCAAACGTCAACTAGGTGCGTCCAAAATGAGGTAAAGAGTAACAAACCGTAAAAAAATTCACAGTGATTATATAAATAAATGTTGAAACTTTAATAATGCAGTGGTTGGATAGTAAATGTTGTGAGGATGAAAACGTCATTTTGGTGCTCTATTTTAAACCTCATCAGAAACTTATCTTGGGTCAGCTTCAAACACTGAGTCTTCTGCAATAGTGTCGACTCCATAGTCAGATTTTCATCGACATTGTCGAAGGAAACTCAACAAATTCTTACGAATATGCCTCCTCGGCACGACAAGTGAAAAAGTTTCGACGACAAGTTTCAACCACAAATTCTTAGTTTCGTTGAACACGTCGACTGAAAACCCAGAGTTCTTCCGACATCGTTGGTAGAACTTGCTAGGATCTTTCGAAAAAAAAGGTCGTCGACTAAACTCATAAAAAAAGTTCCGAAGGAATACTATCGGCAAGGAAAGGTAAGTTTCGTCGAACCCGTTGGTTGCGAAGGCTGAGTTTCACCGACACTGTTGGAAAAAATCAGTGAAGACTTTCGACCAACTTAAGAAAAACTTTTGATAAAGCGTGTCAGAAATAAAATGTAAGTTTTGCCGATAGCGGTGTCTCAAAATCTTGAATTTCACTGACATTGTCGGCTCAAAATCTTGAGTTTTGCCGACACTGTCGACTCAAAATCTTGAGTTTTGCCAACACTGTCAGCTCAAAATCTTGAGTTTTGCCGACACTATCAACAGAAACTCATCAAAAATTTTCGATAAAAAAAGTCGGTTGCAAAATCGGCTGGAAGCCATCGAATGAAAAGCCTGAGTTCTTTCGACGCGTCGGCTCAACTCGTCGAGTTCTTCTGAAACATCGAAAGAAAAAAATAAGTTTTAACTTAGTGAAAAAATGACTTTTTTCTGGCTTGTTGAAAGAAAACTAAGTCATGGGATGAGAAAAACAAAGAGCAGAATTGGTCTAAGGAAGGCTAAAAACTAAAAGTCTAAGGAGGGGCCCCAAAATAGAAATTTTTTGGGGAAGCGGTTGCAGCAGCAACACTCTCATAGTGAATCAAATAGTTCAAATTATTAGTGAATAGAATAGTTCAAATATAATGATTTCTTTTTAAATTTATCTTTTACCTTTCCCATATTTAATAGATCTATCTAATTACTCTATATTTCAAAAAAGGTTATAAAATATATTATCTATATTTATATTAATTAATTGAACAACCTATTAATTAATTTTTAAATAGAAAATACAAAATGACTTTAAAAATAAGTAAAAGTGTGGTTAAGTAATGTTTATTTCATATATTAATAAAACAAATAATATACAAATGACTTTAAAAACAAGTCATTAGAGGAAATTTCAACTCAAAATGGGCCTTTCAACTCTAATTCAAATTCCATGTCATCATGTGTTATCCAATGAAATTGCTTTAAATTTGAAATAATGTATAGGTATTAAACACCCTTTAATATAAATTTGGGGATAGGTATCATAAAAAAACTACTTTTTTTGTTTGTATTTTCAACATATCTCCCCGTGTTTTTACTCAAATTTTGATCGGGAGAGCTCATTGGATACGGAATTAAATCCTGCATCCAACGAGTACCCACTCGACATATTTTTGATAGACCCCACTACCCCAAAAACAAGAAATACCTAAAAAATGTGATGATTTCATCATCATGTTTTTTCAGGCATTTCTTTTTTGGGGGGTAGCGGGGTCCGTCAAAAGTATGCCAAGTGGGTACTCGTTGGATGCAGAATTTAATTATGCATCCAACGAGCTCTTCCAATCGAAATTTGAGTAGAAACATGGGGAGATATGTCCAAAGTACAAACAAAAAGGTAGTTTTTTTCTTTTCTTCTTTTCTAGAATGGGTAGCGGTTGCAGCAATCCTGAAGGATGTTGATGCTCAGCTTTGACTAGTTGACATTCCTGACATTTTGCAATAAACATCGCAATGTCAGCCTTTAACTTAGGCTAAAAAAATTGTCTCTTGACAACGGATATCATCTTTTGATATCCTGGGTGCCCAGAGTAGGGTGCCCGATGAAATTCCATGAGGATGATGGACCGAATGTCCCCTCCTTCAAGAACATACAATCTATCCTTGGACCATAGTAGTCTGGATTCATCTACCTTGTATTCTTTTTGTTGTTGAAACAACCTTTCCTCATGGACTTTCTTGAGGATTTCCACATAGAAGGGATATGGAAGGGATCAACTCTGTTGGCCACTCTAAACCTCTCATGCAAATCTGCATCGATTTGACTCAATATCACCTCATACATCATATGAGTCCATCGGCTCAAAGCATCGGCAACCTTGTTCTCCTTGCCATTAATATGATTTATCTCGAAATGGTACTCATTAAGGAAAGCAAACCACCTGCCTTGCCTTGTATTTAGATCCGGTTAATTGAATAAATATTTGAGACTCATATTTCCTGTCTTCAAAAGGAAATTCCTTCCCATGAGGTAGTTCTTCCTCATTCTCAAAGTGTGGATGATGGCCGCTAACTCAAGATCATGCGTAGGGTAGTTTTGCTCATTCTTTTAACTTCCGCAATTCATAATATATCATGTGATCGTTCAGCAAGAGGAATCCTCCTAGTCCTTCCTTGCTTGCATCCATGCAAACAACGGAATCCCCATCGGGATCCGCAATTCGTAGTATTGGTGCGGTCACCAAAAGATGCTTAAGCTATTAAAAAATTTCTTCACACTTGGCATTCAATAAGAATTTATTTGCTTTCTTCTACAAAGCAGTCATGGGGCAAGTGATTCTCGAGAATTTCTCAATGAACTTTTGATAATACCTGGCTAATCCCAAAAAGGACCTAATGTTAGTGACAATAGTAGGGGTAGGCCAATCCTTTATGGCTCTAATGTTTTTCGGGTCCATAGTTATCCCTGTCTCGGAGATAATGTGACCTAAGTACTGTATTTGTGGTTTGTAAAAATCACATTTACTAAACTTAGCATAAATATGGTGTTCTCTCAACACTTGTAGTACTATGTGAAGGTGTTCTCCATGTTCTTATTTATTCTTGGAATAAACTAGTATGTCATCTATAAATACCAAGACAAACTTATCCAGATACCTACTAAATATGTTGTTCATCATACACATAAAGATTGCGGGTGCATTAGTCGGCCCGAATGACATCACTACAGACTCGTAGTTCCCGTACATCGTACGAAAGGCGTTTTTGTGAATATCCTTGTAATGTCCTCATCTGATTAGGCATTGAGGAACAAAATGGCTAACCTATGTGATTCCTGTGGGTTCAAGCGGTTACTGACAATTAGGGATTCAACTGAAGGCTGATGCCATCTACAGAAAATCTAGGGCATCAATATGATATCGCCATTAGTTCAAAGAGGGCCACTAGAGCCAAAGGCCACTGACATGCATGACATCTAAGCATTATTTAATGATGCATGCACCCATTTAAGTCTCTATGCGCATGCATGCAAGTCAACTACAAATTAGAAATTAAAGTGACCTAAATAGGTCAAAAGTTAGGGTTTTCGCAGTTGAAAGTTATAAAAGGAAGATAAAGTGAATGGAGACTTTACTTTTTGATGATTATTGATTTTGGAGCTCTTGAGTAGAAGCACAGCGTGTGGCCATAGGAGTTGGGGTTGGAGATGACGTCTTCAACTAACGGGTTTTCAACAGTGAGATATCTACCCTAGTCTCATCTAGGGTAAGCCATCCAAGTTCACCATTTACTCTTCAATTTATTCACAGTTATCCAGTATCCATCAGAGATTGTTTGCAGGGATACGTGTGCAGCTGTAAGGGGTTTTCAGCTGGAAATCTCAAATCATTGATTGAATCTTCAGATCTCAGATTATCTTCAAAACCCAAGCACCATTCTCATCATCAGTATCATAATCCAGTACCCGGTGATTATCATATCCGATATTGTTCATCCTAAGCAGTTATCATCCATTTCTGGATCAGGGGGGCATGAGAAGTTGAACCTCCAGAACAATTCTCTAGCTTGCCTAGAGACCTCCGAATTTTTGCATGTACCAGGAATTATCTTTGGCATGGGAAGGCTATCAATCCCGCAAATTATCAACTTCATCGGACACATCCTTCACTGAAAACGTCACCCTTAGCTGATTTGGGGTTCATGCTGTTGGGGTATCACTGGAAGCAGAAGATACCAGGTCATCTTGGATTCAACTCTTGATGCATGCATATTCTCTCAGGATCATTCCAACCAGCTTATCAGTGGTAATTTTTCATTCTATCCTACAAACCCTAACCCTAATTTTATCTATAACATAGGGAATTTTGCATGGAAGTTTGCATGCCCGGTTGTTTCAGTATTTGCATAGAATTAGAAAATATCAGGATTTGGGATATTACAATGGTATCAGAGCTATCTTCTTGGCCAATTGTGGGCTTAAGAAATGAGAAATAGATGAATACATAAGAAGACCCTTTTGTAACCTATAGGAAAAGAAGGAGTAGATACACAGGGGACTTTGAGGATATCCAACTAGAGGATATCAACTCAGACATGGAACAAACAGGTATACACTCTGAAAGGGGAAAGGGAAGGGGAGAAGATGAGGATAGGATGGAGTTTCACAACTTAGTATCTGCATTGCAAGACTTAGCCAAAGGAAAAAAATATGTACTCAATGCAATCAACATATTATTGGAAAAACTAGAAATAGGTAACAACAGGTTACCTCCCTCACCAGTAGATCGAGGGTCTACAAGTAGCAGTGGAAAGGTTGCATACATCAATATACAAAATACTCCGCACATATATAGTAGAGCTTCCAACAAGCCTACTATGCCTCACTTCTTGGTAGATGCAGTAAGAGGTCCAGTCATGCAAGTAGAGCCTAGCGAACCTTTTGGGGCTTATTTGCAGGAATACAGGGACTTAGGGGATGAGTTTCATGATGCCATGTCTTTTTTATATTTTTGCAACATGAAGAGTAGGAACAGGCCCAGGAATTTCAACAAGGGATTCAATCACAACTATGAGTTGCAGAAGACCTTGGGTAGGTTAACTATCTCAAACTTTGATGGGACTCGCAGAGGTTTAGCGAGGATATGGGTTCAAAAGTTGGATACCTATTTCCAAATCAATCCCATGACAGATACAGACACCATTAAATTGGCTACACTCCACCTGGATAGAGAAGCTCACGAGTGGTGGTTCCATGGATTGGTGACATTGGGTCACAACACCATACACTCCTACGGTGAGTTCACTCAGAATCTCATGGAGAGGTTTGATAGGAAGGATCTAGAGATACATTTCAAGGAGTTGGCTCAACTCAAACACACAGGTAGTGCAGAAGCCTTCATCTCAGAATTCCAGAGGATAGCAATCATGGTAACAGATGTGTCAGAGAGCAGGTTGACTATGTTATTCACTAAGGCCCTAACAGAGCCACTACAGGGATGGGTGAAAGCCTACAAACCCCCCACTCTGTAGGATTCCATTAGCAGAGACAAAGATCTACAGGATCCAGTCCCAAAGAATAGGTTCCTTATCAAAACCAACTTTCCTGTTAGGGACAAGGACAAGAAACCTTTCCAGCAGGATGTTCCCAAGAAAACATGGTTAGACAAGGACACTAGAAAATAATTAAGGCGAAAGAAACTATGTTTCACTTGTCAGGAACCATGGGTGCCAGGACACAAGAGTGTGGGGAAGGCGAAGGCTCACTACATCGAAGTGTATTCGGACAGTGATGAGGAGGACTATGAGCAGGAAGCCACAGAAGAACTACAGGCAGTTGAGGAAGAATTACTCTAGGGTGATACACTAGAGGGAGTCATTGCTACATTATCTGGAGTACCAAGATTCCATACTCTTAAGGCCAGAGGAGTAGTATAGGGTCACAGAGTAGGAGTATTGATTGATGGGGGAGAAACCCACAATTTCATTGACTCCGCTTGGGTGGCCAAGAGAGGTATTTAGACCAGGAAGTTTGAAGGATTCACTATAGTAGTAGCCGAGAACTCTAGCATGGATTGAAACTACTAGATTCCAAAATTGAATGTCACATTAGGTAACTATCAGATGACAAATTCATTTATGTAGTAGATGTATCAGATACTCATGTAGTATTGGGTGTTCGGTGGCTTTATTCAATAGGAAAATATACTACAAACTAACGGGAAATGGAAATGGAATTCCATAGGCGAGACAGAAAATGGGTAGTTTTGAGGGGCATGAACACTTATCCCCCAAAACTAGTCTCATCACAGAGAATGGAGGTAGTTCTCAGACAGGATGATATAGAATGGGCTACAGAATGTTTTGTCACCTTTAGGAAACCCACAGAAACCAGCACACAACATCCAAGTGACATTCAGGCCTTGTTACAGAAGCATGAAAAGGTATTTTGGGACCTTCCATCAGATATACCAACAGACCAAGGATTTGAACACATTATTGAGCTAGAGGAGGGGACACAGGCAGTCATCACCAGTCCTTATCGGAATCCCAAAAGATACAAGGATGAGATCAAGAAAACGATCAAAGAATTGCTGGAGTTTGGATACATTTGGCCAAGTTCTAGCCCCTTCACATCTTCAGTGGTATTGGTCAATAAGAAGGATGATACACTATGAATGTGTTATAGCGGATTTGACCACTCCAGGTGAATCACACATTATATGGCCTTCCCCTGTCCCACTACAGACTCATTAAACCCTATGGACCACTTTTTTTCCTTTGATGTTTCCTTGATCATACCTACAAGCATATGAAAAATGATATACGCGGATTTTAAACCTATAATCGCGTACATACGTGTGTTTGACCCATATAACCGCGTACATCGGGATGTGTGCATAATCCAAATCCTTTTGAATTTTTCCTTGACATGGATCTGACTCATTTGACTCCTGGCCTTCCATATTCCTTGAGATCGCTCGGATTCGACCTTTCATTACCCATTTGAAAAGCTATATAAGGAATCCCTTGGTACATTGAAGGCATAAGAGATAATTGAGAGCATTGAAATTATAGTCCATTGTTGCCGGAACTTATGCTTGAGTCTGCATCCCTTTGTCCCTTGGAGCACTTTTGTGTTCTTCCCAAGCTTTCCTTTTTCTTGTGAGCTTGCTATCTCAGTGATGGAGGATTGAAGTGGTGGAGGCACAAATGGGGGATTCAGTTTCTCCAGTTCGCAGACGTGCGACAGAGGTTGTATCTTGTAATCTTTGATTTATATTAATAAGAACTATCTTTTCCTGTCCAATAAAGTGTGTTTGATTGAATATTATATCCATTGGATTATGTCAAATGCTTTTACATTATTGATTATATATGCTAGAATAGATCTAACACCATGATATATAGAATGCTTGTATTGTTTACTTGTTGTTGAGAAAGTAATCTATCAATTCAAGCTGAAGTTGGAAAGGTCAACAGGGATCTACTTCAACCATCTGGAATAAGGTACGAGGTATGATCCTTTAGTGTTAGACATTTAATTTCTATTGCATATTGGAAAGGATTGATTTCTGGAGTCAAGTTTTCTGTTGTGGTACCCCAAGTCATAGGAATTTCTCTCCGTAACATAATTGGCGACTCCGCTGGGGATGTTCCTTGTTTTAATTAGGGGGTTTGCGGGCACAATGGGCTTGATATTATTGACTTCCTCTTTGTTTCTCCTTGTTTCTGCGTTGAATTTTATAGTATGTTCATCCATTGACACTCCCCTTTATTTGTTTGACCCTTGGCCTGGTTTTTACCACTGCCTTCTCTGTATACGTAGGTTTTTGGTCAAAAGTCACGTACATACGCGGTTTTTTGGCCAAAATTCACATATACACGCAGGTTTTTGGCCAAAATCCACGTATACATGCAGGTTTTTGGCCAAAAGTCATGTATATACACAGTTGTTCTTTAAACAGACGTGTATATCCTCCCTTTTGGTGAGTTTGATGTTGTGGGAAGTTGCTGGGTGGGTTGTGAGTATGGTTGGGTCTTCCTTGGGTCTGATGTTGTCTGTTGGATGCTTCATTTGTGACCAGAGACGGCTTTTTCATTGATTTTTCTTTGAAAGTATTTTTAGTCATTTTTCCTTTTTGTTTTGCCATTAGTGCATTACTCTTTTTGTCTTAGTGTCTTGCTAGGCTTGTCTTTTATACTTGTTGTAGAGACTGAGAGTTTTAGATGACTTTTATTGCATTTTTCATTGTTTTATATTGAAAAATACAAAGTAGTTTCACTCTTAGTTGCATCTTAGATATGGATTTGAGGAGGTACTTGTATTGGATTGCTTGGATGAGAGTTGTTTTTAGGCTTTCATATAGGAAGGATTGCATTGACATTTGGAAAGGAATATATATTTATGCATCTCATGTAGTGGCATACCCTATTTTTCATTTGACAAAGATTGCACTTAGCATTGTTTATTATGGTGTGCATTTTAATTCTTGTTGTGTCATAACACCATTAGTTGCACAACCATATCCGATTTTTGAGTAATAAAGCCAACTAAAATCAATGCTAAATTAAAATGAATTACACTCTTTTCTTTTCTAGGGTGCACCAACAAGCTTAGGTTTTAGGATCTTGGAATAGTTCATTGTAAGTCAATTCTCCAAGATCGCTAAACAACATGTATGTGTCTGTCCATGTGAGTGTGTGAAATTCCTTGGTATAACCAGTGTTTCTCAGGATCCTCCTCTCAAAAGGGAGTTAAGCACGAGGCCGTGTGAGCGGTTATGATTGGGATGACCCCTGGTTGTAACTGAGTAGCACCGGAGATATTTCCAGGATTGTATTCGTATCTGGGGGCTCTTTCGAGAGTTTCGGGCTTTGCTACCCTGCCCATATGGTCAATCCCTCCTACGACTGTCTTCCTGAGCATTGATTATATTGAGGTGACCTTAGTTTCCTTACCTAGGTATCATAGGAGGTACTTGCAAAGGTTATTCTGTAGATGTCCTGGCCAGGTAGAGGTCGGACAACACAGTCGCTTTATGCGTTGAAGCTGAGGGCCACTATAATTGGTTACGTACCTCCGCTTGTAGTATATGGGAGTTTCGAGCCTCTCCCAGGTGAGACATACCTGCTGCATTCAGGAGCTCACATATCCTCCCCTTGGTTTGCTTATATTTTGGCTTTAGATTTTCTTAGGAGTGTGCTCTTTGTACGCTAGTTGGCCTTTGGGATCGTGGTTACTTGAGTATATTTATGCTATCTTGAGTTCGGGTCCTTTTATTTTTGGCATGCCTGGTATTCTATCACCCGTCCTTGGTCCTAGTATGGAGCCTGGTGTTAGACTTGGGGGCATCACAACCCCTTACCGTGCTCATAGATTTGGGAATGGTCATATTCCATCCTCTACTCCATTTGTGGAGGATTTTTATTCCCTTTGCTCGGTATTTACACTAGTGGTCACCCTCATGGGGGTGGTAGTGGATGCGTGAACGTTGGGTCTACACCTTATTTTCCTTTTTATGTCCCATCGTTCACCGCATTGTTTCCTTTGGGAGCAGTTGTCATGATCATTCCTCCCTATATTCTACAGTTTGGATTCTTTATTGACTATTTTGGGTTATTTTGGACTAATATGGTTGTCATGTAGGGTCCAGTTTTTGTACACTCTCTTCAAGGTTTCGACCCGTTCGTGCCTAGCACAGGTATTATGTCTGAACTGGCATATAGGTTAGGATTTTACATCCGCTTGCACTTATGCATTGCCTTATGACCATTCCATCTTAACCTTAGGTACGAACCCATTCCATGGTATCACAAAACCTTCACGCTGCTGTTAGAAGTGGTACTATGTGAGTGGTAGAGCTTTACCTTACATGGATACCCTAGTTAGCGCCTTATTTGCATTTGGTGCCCATGCTGACATTTTCTCCTTTAGGGTGTGGGAGTCCGTTGTATAGTACTTCCATGACATTTCACAAGAGCCTCATACTCCTCTTGATCTTATGCTGGCCTTTTCCCTCAGGACTCCCTCGTATCAAGTTGTGAATGCATTATCATGAGCTTTGCCTGCCTTATTTGAACTTTATGCCGGCTCCCTTGACATTGCGCTTCAACCATATAGCCCAAGCTTGTCTCATGTCTAGCCATACAGAGCCATTTTTTTATATCCTTCACAGCTTGATTCCCTTTTTACCGGGAGGGGATTTTCCCCCGAGTGTCGATATCCTACACATGTATCCTTGCATTGAGCATAGGTATGTTCCACTGCTTGGAACTAGTTTGTTTGCCCTTATGACACTCGTCTCCTCCTAGTTTGTAACTATAAATCTATTTTATTCTTTTTTCAAGCTTTTCAAATAACTGAAAAAGTCCAAAAAAAAAATAAAAAAACCAAAAAGCCGGACAAGGAAAGATGTTATCTTTGGTAGCTGTCGAGTCGTGTCGCCTTCGAACAGAGCATTGTATATCACATCCATTGGTTGGGTTATAGTTTGACTTAGGAGCTGTACTCATTTATCTGAGTTTATCTCCACCGACTGGTTAAGCTTCCAGTCCCTATGGAGCCTCTGTCGATGCCTCCTATGTCGCAGAGATGTCCCAATTTGTATTTTGAGTCTATGCTGCCTTCATTCAGTCACCATACACCGTTATTCTCTTGTTCGAAGGAAGTTGAAACCTGAGTCGGACATTCCTCAGTTATCTTGACTTTGCATGTCGGCCATTCCCTGTATAGTTACTGGTTCGTGCACCTTATGATCAATTCCTTCCACATTATACAACTTTGTTGAGTGCCTCGTGTTGGATGATGGGGGATGCCTTAATTCCCTCCTTCCAGCGGATTTCATCCCATCAACTTCAGATCATTTATTCTAGGATTGGAATCTAGAGTCATTTTGAGTGCCTTGAGACTTGTAGTCATCAGTGGCAGGTTCTCTCGCCATCGACAGTTTCTTGGGAATACATCAATGTCCCCTGATCAATGGATCCTCTCAAGTGTTTGACCTCAACACATTTATTCACACTTGTTAGTTTGCACTCTAGTACCTTGATTCCCATTTTAATTATCGGTGGGTGATCTCACGTCTGTTAACGGTATACATCAATGACCGGTAATCAGACGATGGACTACGATGTTCGACCTCGACACCTCTATTCGCATAGTAGGACATGTACTCGTAGAGGTTTGTGTAGAAGACTTTCCATATTGGTGGCATCCATTATATGCTATCTCCTTGATCGTGCCAGTGTTCATGAGATTTCAGCTCTCGTGACTTGATTCTAGTATATGTCAGATATTTCCAGCCACTATGGAGATCTTGATCTATTATATATCTTCAGCCATTTTGGAGATCATGGTCCTTTGTATATCTTCATCATGGAGATTCTAATCTATGTATATTGTACGTGGTGATGACCACATATGTGATATCATGTTTCATGCCTATTCATGGCCATTGTACTCTTATGTATCCGGGACTGCTATATGTATTTGCAGTTGTATGCAGAGTTGTATTATTGCACTATGCTGATTGGGTGGCTGGTCTTCCATTTGGGATTCTTCATCACTCCACTTCTGGGATGGACTTATAATGTATTTCAGCCATCGCATAACCCCTCTGATCTCATACATTAGGGGGCATCTGTTATAGCGGATTTCACCACTCCAGGTGAATCACACATTGTATGGCCTTCCCTTGTCTCGCTGCAGACTCATTAAACCCTATGGACCACTTTTTGTCCTTTGATGTTTCCTTGATCATCCATACAAGCATATGAAAAATGATATACGCGGCTTTTAAACCTATAATAGCGTACATACATGGGTTTGACCCATATAACCGCGTACATTGAGATGTGTGCATAATCCAAATCCTTTTGGAGTTTTCCTTGACATGAATCCGACTCATTTGACTCCTGGCCTTCCATATGTCTTGAGATCGCTCGGATTCGACCTTTCATTACCCATTTGAAAAGCTATATAAGGAACCCCTTGGTACATTGAAGGCATAAGAGAGAATTGAGAGCATCGAAATTATAGTCCATTGAAGGCATAAGAGAGAATTGAGAGCATCAAAATTATAGTCCATTGTTGCCGGAACTTATGCTTGAGTCTGCATCTCTTTGTCCCTTGGAGCACTTTTGTGTTCTTCCCAAGCTTGCCTTTTGCTTGTGAGCTTGCTATCTAAGTGATGGAGGATTGAAGTGGTGGACGCCCAAGTGGGGGATTCAGTTTCTCCGGTTCGCAGACGTGCCGACAGAGGTTGTATCTTGTAATCTCTAATTTATATTAATAAGAACTATCTTTTCCTGTCCAATAATGTGTGTTTGATTGAATATTGTATCCATTGGATTATGTCAAATGCTTTTACATTATTGATTATATATGCTAGAATAGATCTAACACCATGATATATAGAATGCTTGTATTGTTTACTTGTTGTTGAGAAAGTAATCTATCAATTCAAGCTGAAGTTGGAAAGCTCAACGGGGATCTACTTCAACCGTCCGGAATAAGGTACGAGGTCTGATCCTTTAGTGTTAGACATTTAATTTCTATTGCATATTGGAAAGGATTGATTTCTGGAGTCAAGCTGTCTGTTGTGGTACCCTAAGCCATAGGAATTTCTCTCCGTAACAAAATGTGCATTGACTATTGCACTCAATAAAAAGACCATTAAAAATAGGTATCCCGTCCCTAGAATTGATGAACTCATGGACAAACTACGGGGTGCCAAATACTTTTCCAAGATTGATCTTCACTCAGGGTACCATCAGAACTGAGTAAGGGACCAATACATCTCCAAAATAGCTTTTCATTGTCACTATGGTCACTATGAGTTTTTGGCCATGCCTTTTGGACTTACCAATGCTCCAGCCACTTTTCAGTCGTGCATGAACCATACCTTCAGAGTTCAACTATGTAAGTTTTTGCTAGTATTCTTTGATGACATCCTGATTTATAGCAAAGCGTGGGAGGAGCATCTGAAACAGCTGGACGAAGTACTGAGCATTCTAGAAGAACACTCGCTTTACATGAAAATGTCCAAGTGTGAATTTTTAATGAAGGAAATGATGTATCTAGGGCACATAATCAGTGAAAAAGGAGTACAGGTTGACATGGAGAAAATACGAGCTATCAGAGATTGGCCTGCGCCAAAAATAGTCACAGAATTGAGAGGCTTCTTAGGTCTGTGCACTTATTACCGAATGTATGTTAAGGGATTCTCCCAATTTGTAGCACCCCTCACAGATCTCACAAAGAAGGGAGCATTCACCTGGACAGAACTAGCACAAAAAACTTTTGAGGAGATGAAAGTCCTTATGAGTTCTTGTCCAGTTTTAGCATTACCATACTTCTCACAACCATTTGTAGTAGAATGTGATGCCTTAAGGGAAGGGCTAGGGGTAGTATTGATGAAAAATCATCACCCTATTGCATTTGAGAGTCATAAACTAAAGAACTACGAGCGCCACTGCTCCATATATGACAAAGAAATGCTAGCCATATTACATGCTCTCACGAAGTTCAGATGGTACCTGGTGGGAAGTAAGTTCAAAATCAAAACAGATCATAACAGCCTCAAGTATTTCTCGGAGCAGAAGGAACTGAATGAGCGCCAACAGAAATGGGTCAGCAAAGTACAATCCTAAGATTTCGAGATCGAGTATGTAAAAGGTAAGAATAATGTAGTAGTTGATGCATTATTCAGGCGACCCGCCGCACTATATCTCATGAGTATATCCACATATTATAGGGAACTTCTCTTAGTATAATACTCCAAAAATAAATTCGCTTGCAAATTATTGCATGGACAAATTCAGGATGACAGGTACAGGATTGTCGATGACATCATCTATTACAAGAACAGGATATACATTAGAGGAAATTTCAACTCAAAATGGGCCTTTTAAATTTTATTCAAATTCCATGTCATCATGTGTTAGCCAATGAAATTGCTTTAAATTTGAAATACCGTATAGGTCTTAAACACTTTTTTAATATAAATTTGGGGATAGGTATCATAAAAAAAACTACTTTTTTTGTTTGTATTTTTGACATATCTCCCTGTGTTTTTATTCAAATTTCAATCAGGAGAGCTCGTTGGATGCGGAATTAAATTCTGCATCCAACGAGTACCCACTCAGCATACTTTTGACAGACCCCGCTACCCCAAAAACAAGAAATACTTGAAAAAACAGAATGATGACATCATTCCATTTTTTCAGGTGTTCCTTGTTTTTGGGGTAGCGGGGTCCATCAAAAGTATGCTGAGCGAGTACTCGTTGGATGTGGAATTTAATTATGCATCCAAAAAGCTCTCCCAATCGAAATTTGAGTAAAAACACGAGGATATATGTCAAAAATAAAAACAAAAAAGTAGTTTTTTTTCTTTTCTTCCTCCAAAATTAATAAATATTATTTTATTATTTTAACTATTATTTTATTATTTTAACTATTATTTTATTAGTTCATTTTAGGAGGCCCATTTTGAGTTGAAATTTCCTCTAATGCCTCATCCCAGAAAAAACTTTGAGGAAAAAGATCATACAGGCAGCACATGACTCTCCATTATCAGGACATTAGGGTTTCTTGAAGACCTACAGATAGATCCGAGAGAGGTTCTCATGGAAGGGCCTCAAAGGGGAAGTTATGCAGCACGTACAGGAATGTAGTATATGTCAGCAGAACAATATTGAGAACATCCATCCAACAGGGTTTCTTCAGCCACTACCAATTCCAGAACAAAAGTGGAAAAGTGTCTCCATGGACTTCATTACAAGATTGCCCAAGGTCCAAGGGCGGGATTGTTTATATGTCGTAGTTGATAGACTGACCAAGTTTGCACATTTTTTTCTATATCATCTTATTACTCTGTAGCTCAAGTAGTTGAGTTATTCTTTAGGAAGGTCTTTAAGTTACACGAGTTACCTAAGACCATTGTCAGTGATCAGGATAGTAGATTCACAGGTGCCTTCTGACATGAACTATTCAGATTAGTGGGGGTCGAAATGGCTACCAACATTAGTTATCATCCCCAGAGCGATGGAAAAACTAAAATTGTCAACAAGTGGATTGAAGGATATATGAGGAACTACGTAACAGGGCAGCAACTAACCTGGATTAAATGGCTACACTTAGGGGAGTACTGCTACAATACTACCTATCACATGTCTATTAGGATGACACCTTTTAAGAAATTATATGTCTATGAGGCCTTGGACTATGTAGATTTAGCATTTGGAGATAGTAGGATCCTAAGGAAAAGGATTGGATACAAGACAGTCAAAATATTCTTAAAATCTTGAAGGAAAACTTACAGACAGCCCATAATCAATAGAAGTTGTATGCAGACAGACACAGGGTTGAGCGGAGCTTTGAGGTAGGAGATTTGGTATACTTAAGGCTCCAAACTCACAGACAGTCTTTACTTAAGAATAAAGGAGAAAAAAATTTAAAACCTCGCTTCTATGGACCCTACAAAATAATAAGGAAGGTGGGAGAGGTGGCATATGAACTAGAGCTACCACAGGAAAGTAAAATTCACAATGTATTCCATGTGTCCAACCTGAAAAAGAACATTTGGAAACACATTGCTCCATTAACAGAATTACCTCCTTTAGATGATGAAGGACTACTGATACTGATTCCTGAACGGATCATACATACTAGAGAAAGGAAACTCAAGAACTGAGTAATTAGGGAATACTTGGTTCAATGGAAAGAACTACCGCCAGAGAATGCCACATGAGAAGGTGAATAGGTATTGCAGCATCCCAATTTGCAGTTGCTTGAGGATAAGCAATCTCAAGCAGGGAGGACTGTAATGTCCTCATCTGATTAGGCATTGAGGACCAAAACCACTAACCTATGTGATTCCTGTGGGTTCGAGCGGTTACTGACAGTTAGGGAATCAACTGAAGGCTGATGCCATCTACAGAAAATCTAGGGCATCAATATGATATCACCATTAGGTCAAAGAGGGCCACTGGGACCAAAGGCCACCGACATGCATGACATCTAAGCATTATTTAATGATGCATGCACCCATTTAAGTCTCCATGCGCATGCATGCAAGTCAATTGCAAATTAGAAATTAAAGTGACCTAATTAGGTCAAAAGTTAGGGTTTTCATAATTGAAGTTATAAAAGGAAGATAAAGTGAATGGAGACTTTAATTTTTGATGATTATTGATTTTGGAGATCTTGAGTAGCAGCATGACATGTGGCCACATCAGTTGGGGTTGGAGACGACGTCTTCAACTGACGGGGTTTCAGCAGTGAGGTATTTTCCCTAGTCTCATCTAGGGTAAGCCATCCAGGTTCACCATTCGCTCTTCAATTTATTCACAGTTATCCAGTATCCATTAGAGATTGTTTACAGGGGCAAATGTGCAGCCGTAAGGGGTTTTCAGCTAGAAATCCCAAATCATTCACTGAGTCTTCAGATCTCAGTTTATCTTCAAAACCCAAGCACCATTCTCATCATCAATATCATACTCCAGTACCCGGTGATTATCAGATCCGATCTTGCTCATCCTGAGAAGTTATCATCCATTTCAAAAATCAGAGGAGCGTGAGCAGCTGAACCTCCAGAACAATTCGCCAGCCTGCCTAGAGACCTCCAAATTTCTGCATGTACCAGGCATTCTCTTTGGCAGGGGAAGGCTATCAATCTTGCAAGTTGTCAGCTTCATCGGACACCTCCTTCACTAAAAAATGTCACCCTTAGCTGATTTGGGGTTCGTGCTGCTGGTGTATCACTAGAAGTAGAAGATACCAGGTCATCTCCGATTCAGCTCTTGATGCATGCATATTCTCTCAGGAGCATTCCAGCGAGCTTATCAGTGGTAAGTGTTCATTCTATCCTACAAACCCTAACCCTAATTTTAGCGATAAAATAGGGAATTTTCCATTACAGTTTGCATGCCCGGCTATTCCAGTTCTACTTCTGGGGTGGGGGTGTTCATCTTTCCTTGCAGGCTGTTATCTTCCTCAGTATTCATAAACTAAACTGTCCAGTAAAAGTTTCCTAAAATTTCAAAAAATTTAAATAACAGGAAAATTTTCTATTAGTAACAAATTTAATAACATACTTTATTTTTTTTGCAGTAAATGCTTGGTGTGCTCATAGGTCTCTTAGTATTGAAATTGGGCTCTGATACCACTTGTAATGTCCCCAAAAATTGATTTTTTTTTTATTAGGCTAGTAAAAACTACCTATGTGGAACATTATTGAACTTGTGGAATATGACATACGATGGATGTACCACTGTTTGGTCGTAAGTTGTCCTTACATTCTATCATCTTACTTCCAGTTGTGAATATTATTCTATTTTACTTACGATGTCATAATGCAAATTTGCTACATTATTCTTATAGTTATACATTATGGTGTATGTGTCATTACTCGATTATATGCTTCGTTCATTTCTGCATAGTCTTACTTGTTATTTATATGGTTCTAACTTAACTTTGTTTCTGGAACTAAAGTGGGTGGAGTGGCAGGACTAGTTCTCCCATGACGGTCTAAGAGGTAAAGTGTTCACTTTTCTAGCAAGCTTACTTAGTTTGGTTTGAACTAAGGCACCTCTTCTATTTCGTATGCAGATTATACTTAGCGACGTGGATTTAAAGAACGCTGAATATTTTGATCATCAACATACCTACTATTTGTTATTACGCTTCCTTACAGACTCAGATTGATAGCAAGGTAATTACTATCTTCATTAATTATTTAACATAGATAAATTATCTATGTGATACCTACTATTCATTTTGTAATTTCGGATTCACTGTTTATCTCTTAATCTATTTACATTTTATGTTTTCTTTAATAAAAGTATTGACATACCTTTTATTATGTGTTTGACAGGTTCACAATTCGTTGGTTAAAGGTCCATTCCTGGCTTATGGATAACGAGGTTACCATGGCATATTTCATATGCAATGGTTCTTAATTAGTAGGAAAGCGAGATTCAAAGGTTGAGGGATTAGAGCCTAAGGTTTGCATGATACATATGTTATTTAAGCATGGGGATTAACTTTGGGATAAAACACACATTGCATGGACTATACCTTACACGATACCTTGTAATATAATATTGGGGCGACGAGTTGTAACATATGGTTTTGACTTATGCGATGGGGTTTAACACCTTGCATGGAATGGTGACCAACGTTAATGAAGCAATGGTAAACTATGGAGATGTGGGCTTTGGTTGGATATTGGACAAAAGGATGGTGCCATTAATGCATCTCAGGGTTTGGGGCAGCCCAAGCTTAGGGATTGTCTCCATGAGTCACTTGGTCATTTCGCTTGTCTTGCTAATGGTTTGGTCTTGGCTCTGTGTAGAAGATGGAGGCAACACCTTGGTTAACGAAGGTATGCTTCGTTGGTTTGATGGCAGTGTTTAATGTTTGATTCATGGGTTATTCAGTTGCATACTTCTCATCCTCGTCATTTTGTTGGTGGTTGCACGTGATAGGGTTAGCGTGGAGCTTCATGATTCAGAGTTTTACCACTGGTTCGTGGGTGATTCCATAAGTGCACGGTAAGCCTGTTAAACACCCTATGCTAGTCACCTCTCGGCATTGTGGGTAGGACTAGGTTATCACGTTGCTTAATGGGGTTTTATTGTGGGATTTCAATTAGCCTTCGGGCCTGTGTACAAGTTTTGGGTTTGTAAAATAATAAGGGTGCTATTAGCAGCTAATGGGGAACCTTGGGACTTTAGCAGACTCTGCTTTTTGTTTATGTAATTCGTATTTTGAATTGGGGCTTTAATCCATGGTCTGCACTATTTCTTGCAATGGTGCCATATTCCTTGGCATGACTATGTAAATTGTATTAAGGTGATAAACCATCAAGTTTTGACTATATATTATGTTTATTTTATTTTTCCATGGTTATTAAACAATATTGTGTGTATGAATCCATCATGTGCTTTTATTAATGCGCTGTGATTATTTACAGCTTGGGTTTACATATGGCGTTCAGCCTTCACGATGAGTCTGTGTATTGTTACTTCCATTATTGTTAATAGTTAAATAAATGGAAACGATAGTGACAACAAATGGCTTGGGGCCATGCCATGAATGGCATAAGCACCCTTCCATGGCAGCTGCGATAGCATAGAAGGTTTCGGATTCACGATTTGACTTTTAATATGTAATGTGGATTTATATATACACCATGGGTATAAAGCCTTGGTTGACAAGGTTGTTGTAGATTTTGTTATAGACAGGGTTTTATATTATGGGACTGTGTATTTATTTTAAGTGGTCAAGGCCATGCTTTACAGCGTAGGGTGTAGAGACGAGATTCTCACGACATTACCATGGCGTAGTGATGTTATTATTGTAGCTTGAATACACTATGTGTGTAACGTGGCTCTGATAAATATGAAACAACCCTACATGATTCGAATCCTCGTCGTTGCTTGAATAAAACTTGGGACTGTTTCTAGAAGATTAGAATGAGGGTTGTAAAGAAAACGATTCCTGTGTATTAATGTAATTTCATGTTTTTAATTCGTTATATGGAATGGAGGCATGGTTATGTAATTAATTACTACTTATGTATTTTATGTTGTGGTTTTTATTAAGGCTTGCGACTTGGATTTGTAAATCCACAGGGGTCGATACTACGACCTCTGTGTAATTTAAGGGTTTTGAAATATTACTTGGTTATTATTAAGTGATGGTAGTGAGAAATATTAGATGGGACTTTAAATGATTTATGCATACGATTATGATGTTGTTTATTAAATTGTTTAGGACTCTGGATTTTAGATACTAAAAAGGGATTTGATCTTGGACCAAAGGATGGTCATGATACTTACTCTGTTCGTTGTTTATGATGATATCTTTTTTTATTGGGATGATTTAGTAGTTAGCTTGTATTTAAAAACGTAGACCTTGAAAGGTCTTTACTGGTTTATTTATCTTAGAAATAATTATAGTGTCTACTTAGTTGATTAGATTCATAATTTTATTTATGTCTGATGAAGTATATATATATGTATATAGTAATTCAGCTTGTAAATATCTTAGGTTATCTAGGTTGTAAGTTTATATATATATATATATACTTCTTACTTCTTCTCTAGTCTATTTAAATCTAAAACAAGCATCTGCTGACAAATAGAATATGTCAGTCGACTATAATGGCTAGAAGAGTAGATAAGTAATAGATATGAAATAAAACCTAGTTTGTACTTAATCCAGTTTCAACAGTAAAAATAATACAGGAATTAAAACTAGGGTGGATAACCCTTGATAAATATTTATAAATGAATTAAATTTGCAGAAGAAAACTGATGAATAAACCCTGGATAAGTCTGGTATAGAAAATAACTTACACACTAAGGTTATAATTTAAAAATGAAAACCCTAGCAGATTTTAAACAGAGAAACAAATACATAGGGTTAGGAAATGCAATGTAATCATTTTCCTAACATAGCCAGCATTTATTACAGGAAAATAGAATAGGAAGTCTAGGGCTTCATAACTATAACTTGAAGCTCGTTTAATGGTTGAACCTGCACACTCAAATAGCCAGCATTAACAATTCAAAGGTAGATCTGACCTCTATTTTTTATGACCAACTCACTTGGAAACTACCATGTTCCACCCAACCATGACCCAGAACCGTTCTTGGTTTAACTCTAGATCCCCAGAGATGGACTCCAACATGCAAGTAGCTTAGAGCTCCTAAGGTAGGGTTTCCTATGAGGTATATCAGGTTTGGATTAGTTCTCATTTTTCCTTCCAAGAAAATGTTCTCCAAATATTTACTTGAGATCAAAACAGACAAAAAATGACTCCTCCTAATGATAGATCAACACCCCAAGCCTTTCCTTGGCTTGAGACTTTATAGACAAACTTTTTAGTCAAATGGATAGTTAAATCAAGAAACCTTGGTTTCTTGATTTATAACCCTTTTCAATTAATTTGGGTAATTTTTAATACTTTAACTTAGGAACTTTAGTTTAATACTTTAACTTAGGAACTTTCAACTAGTTCCTAATTAGATTTTTGTAGGTATTGGACTATTTATTATATTTAAATAAAAATGGATGGAGCTTTTATTTCTTTCTTTCATCATTAATATTATTACTATATTTATTCTTATACATACCATATATAAAATACATAATAATATAACATTTGTTAGCATTTGTCTTTGGGCACCATATACCATGATCCCTAGACTTAATGACACTTTTTCATTAAGGTCAAATAGGTAGATGGTTAGGTCTACTAGGCTATGCAATTCTAAACATCCTTGCATGTTGGATTTCCCTTGTATAACATGGTAGTTCTTCAGTACTTGATGAGAATACATAAATTCAAAATTTCATTTAATCACTTATAAATAATTCTGATGAGATCAGTATTTTTCTTGAGTCATTTTCACTTTGAAGTTTTTAAATTCTTTTCACTAACCCCTAGCACTTACTAGATCCCACACTCAACGCTTTAAGAGGGAGTTACAAACTTGGTGCGATTCCAGAGCTCTTCGCTCAACACTAATGCTAGGATGTACTTGTACGATACACCTAGGGATACAATGGCCAAGGATCCGATGCTCCAGAGATTATGCTCAACATCACATGGAAGGCTCCAGGGATTATGCCCAACACTTCCAAATCTTATATTTTCATGTGTTCCAGAGCTTCTCGCTCAACACAAATGTAAGTACTCATGTGCTCTAGAGCTCCTCGCTCAACACAAAATATTAATTACCCATGTGCTCCAGAGCTCCTCACTCAACACAAAACATTAATTACCCATGTGCTCCAAGGCTCCTTGCTCAACAGAAACATCTCATCAATCATGTGCTTCAGGGTCCACTCCCAACACACACACACACACACACACACACATATATATATATATATTTCATCAACAATTGGCTTACACCCAATATATATATAAAATCATGATGTTTATAAGGAGTGGGGTCTTCAACCCGATATATCAAAATAAAATACAAGACAACATCATATTCAATAGGTTCATGCCTATAAGTGTTAGGCCCAAAATTCGTGATATTACACTAGTAATGACACGTTTTCATCCATATGACTTAACCAACCCACTTTAGCATAATTACTCTTCGTAAGAACTACTCCAAGTGGGCTTATATTCGGTTTCTTGATTTTTTGCAAAGCATATCCACATAAGCATTTATTCTTCTAAAATGAAGTCTCGCTGAATGTGTAGAACTATGTTCCTATGGGGATTTGTCCACAAAGACTGTTAGATGAAACATCTAGATATGTCAACATTGTTAATTTAGAAATCACTTGGGGAATCTCTCAAGACAGGTTATTCTTAACTAAGTTCAATTGCTCTAATGTAGATATCTCACTAAGGGAAGCAGGGATTTGTCCTTCCAATTGGTTTCTTGATAAATTCAATAATGGCATGTTGTTTAGACTTCCCATGCTTCTAGGAATTTCTCATGTAATATTATTGTTGGACACCTCAAATATTGTATTTCTCACCAACACGTGTTAGACTATATTCAACACCTTTCATGTAAATCATCAAAATCTCTTATAACATCTCAATAGGCAATGTGGAAGATCCATTGACTATAAATCCCTGGAGTGTTTCAAGATGAGATGGTATTTTTCCATTGAATTTATTATTGGATAAATCCAACACTTGTAACTTGGTGGGATTTGTAATCCATTGAGGAAAATAACCATGAAGATTATTATGACCAACACTTAAAACTCTCATGTCATAAAAAAAATTTGAGGAACACTCGAAGCTCACCTGTTAATCTATTTTCTTTTAAATCCAAAAGTTGAAACTTAGTATAGTGGGCCAAAGACGTTGGGAAAGCCCCCAAAGAAATTAGAAATTATTAGAATGTGCAGAGAAAAGCCTCATAGAAACTGGAAATTTTATGTTTGGATTTCCATAAGTCTATTTTCAAACACCCTGAGCCAAGCTAAGCGAGTGTTGTTCTAGATACTTCTAGGAATGGATCCCTCCAACTTGTTTGATGATACGTCTAATAAAACAATTGAAGCCAAACTACTAACACTTTCAGGAATAATCGCAGATATACTATTATTGAATATAGTTAGTACAAGGATAAGTTTAAGTTATACTATTATTGAATATAGTTAGTACAAGGATAAGTTTAAGTTGACCTATACTATGTGGAATGCTTCTAGTGAAGTTGTTTGCATTCAAATCCATGTATACTAGGGATTGAAGATTGCCTATGGCTTTTGGAATTGTACCATTGAGATTGTTGGATTCAAGGGAAAGGTATTGGAGCTTACTCAAATTGGAAATGGTTTCAGGAATGCTACCTGTGAATCTGTTTTTACCAAGAAATAGGTAAGTTAACTGAGTCAAATTGACAATGGCTTTAGGTATGCTCCCTGTAAGGCTATTTGAACCCAAAGACAAAAAAGAAAGTTCAGAAATATGGAATATACTCATTGAAATGGACCCCTAGCTTCTATTTGCTTGTAAATCCAACTTGACCAAATCGTTGCAGTTTCCTATTTCAGCTGGGATAAAGCCTGAAATTTTACCTGGTTTAATGCTTAGAGCATAAATAGATAATTCAGTGAGCTTTCTTAAGTATACTACCTTCCAACTGATTGTGTCCCAAATACAAATACTTAAGGGAAGAGCAGTTTCCCAAAGATGGAGGAATGGTGTTCTACAATATGTTAGAAAATAGAGACAAGTGCCCTAATTTTTGCAACAGCCCCAATTCAACTGGGATTCTTCCACTCAAGGCATTGCCAGAAAAGTCTATGTATGATAATTCAGTACAATTGCTGAGAGTTTGAGGGATGAGACCATGTAGAGAATTGAATTTAAAATCAAGATAAGATAGATTTCTCATTATACCTAAAAAGAAAGGGATTGGACCTCTGAAATTGTTGCTTCCAATGGAGAACTCCTGCAGATTTGTACAATTGCTCAGAGAATCTGAAATACTTCCATTCAGCACATTCCCAGACAAGCTGAGATGTTACAACTCGACTAGACGACCAAACTCCGTTGGAATGCTCCCCTCCAAGTTGTTATGTGCAAGCCCGACCCACGGAAGGCCTATGCAATTAGACACTGATTTTGGCATAGAACCATATAGGAGATTGTTGCGGAGATTAAGTGTTCCCAACGATTTAAGCAGCCCAAATTCATGGGGAATTCGTCGAGTCAGAGAATTATAAGAAATATTGAAAGTACGCAACAAAGACACAGTACCAAGAGATGGTGGACGGATACCTTGCAATCGTAATCCAGGAAGGATTATGGCCACCACTATTTTGGTGCTTTATCTGCAGCGAACACCATACCATGACAAGCATAGATTTTCTGAGTTTTCAAGAGTCCAGTTGGACAATGATCCTGTTGGATCTGATACAATGGGCTCTCTGAAAGAGAGGAGAGCCTCCCAGTCACTTTTATTGGAATTGGAATTGGAATTTGACTTCACTGCAGCAACAGAGATCGCCATGACTGCAAACATCATCATTGCAAGAACATTTTTATAATCCATTTTTATGCTCTTCCAACTCCAACGTGGTATTCTTGCTCAGCTCTCTCTCCCAGTCTCTCTATATATAGAGAGAGCAGGTGTCATAGTCGAAAATAACAGAGAAATTGCCCTAGTGGCGGGAACATGGTAGTGACAGAACGTGACCGTAGTGCAGAAATTGTAAAGCAATATGAGAGAATTAACGTGGAAAAGTGAAATCGTCGCGTGAACGACCATGATTGAGGCAACAGAAAGTATAAAGAACCTAGAAGTGAAACGCAAGAACGCCTAGAAGAGAGGAGAACGTGTCGGAACGTTGGTCCAGAAAAAGAGTTGCAGCAAAGAAGAGTTGTAGTAGATGAGAGTTGCAAAAACCTGGAAGTGCGCACACTGTGGATGTGAGAGTTATTTCTCCAATGTGACTGATACTAAAGCTGTGTTGTAGATGATGACGTATGTATTAAGTATTTATGTGCATGAATGAAATTGATGTATTAATTCCAATTGATGAATGTGTGATGCATTTGTGGTTGTTTGCTTGTTTTCCATTTATTATTCTCTTTGCGATTGGATGTATGTTATGCATTCTGAATTGCAGTTACTTGCTGCTTTACTATTGCAAACAAAAACGATTCTATTAATGAGCTCTTTTACAAATACTCACGTGAGAGTGTCTTTGAGGCATCCTCCCCTAATGTGGATTTCAAGGAGAGGGAAACAGTCATTTTAAAGTCTATCAATTCTTCGCATGTATATCATGTATGAAATAGATATATAACTATAATATATTATATATAACTATAATATAACTAAATTATATTGAAACTAGTAGTACCCATGTATCTATTGCTACATGTAATCTAGTTATGCATTGTAATGATCTGCGAAGCACTAAGGATTTCCAAGCCCCCTTGAAGTATTAGAAGGAAATAAAGAAATCCTCTTTTTTGATATTAAAGTGGGCCAGGTAGTGCAGATATTAAGGGAAATACTGATTTTACTAGCATGGGGTAATTTTGAGGATAAAGGAGTGTCAAATCAATTTAAAAAAGAAAGAGAAAATCAGAATTTAGAGACAAGATTTTTTTAATGTAAATAGTATTGAACAACATTGCACCTCATAGTATGTTTGAAAACATAATTTTTTTATTTAGAAGTGGTGAGAGTTAGTGCTCTTAGCAAAGTAAAATCAAACCATGCCAAAAATTTTATAAATACCATAAGGACTTTTTTTTTTTTATTCATGTACTTTTAAAACACAAGGGGTTTAGAATTCATGCTCCTTTCCTTAGTCTTTCACTATTTTTGCACTGCCCGTATTTACACTGCCTTCTTAATATTAATAGGCATTGACATTCAAGGAAAAATAGGTTTCATGCATGAATGAAAATGGAAGCAAAATTTTAAAAAAAAGTACAAATTCAAACAAATAAATGGTTGCAATGGAATGAAACTATAACATACCCAAATTCTATCTTACTATTTACATGGAAATGGGGTATAAAAATATGTTTGAAACATATTTCATGTACCCAAGAGCATGATTATCATTCAAAATATCATGGTGCATCTTTACAATCATAAGCATAGTAGGGTTCCTAGGTTGATACACTAAAATACTAATATATCTTTTGAAGACCAACGACATGATTGTCATCGCTTCGAAATTAAGTTCAACAAAATTGGATTAACTTCTCTTAGTTTACTTACCCTACAAATGGTAATAACATAATCCACCTCATATACTCTTAATTTCACATATTATCTTAACTCTTTGACAATGCCTAGAATCGTCTATATGCTTGAAGCATTACTAACACTTCACTTTACAATAATCTAGTTCAATGATATAGCATCTTACAACTATTAATTATTTACCTTTAGATCAAACAACCATCATTAAAGATAATCGTGTGTTTCTTGTGTATACATAGACAACATATCCAAATATCATTCATTAGGTAGTATTCAGTTAGAAAGACATGATTAGGAAAGCATTAACTAAGATCAATTTGGATAAATAAACACACATAAGATATAAATGAAAAAGAGACACTAATATACGTTCCCCAACCAAGGGCTACATCCACCAAGAGTTTGTTAATATTTTTATTATCTTTAACTTACAATGAACATTACACTTTGGCAGCAATTTACTTCTTCTTTTTTTTCTCAAGGTCAATTTTACAACAATATGTAAAAATTTCTACAACCTTACCACAAAGTTTCATTTTTACTCATGGACTAATAATTACACAATCTTCATACTTTAGTTACTCAAATATGATTTGACATATTTGGAAAACCAAGATAAGTAATCAATATATTAGTTAACTTACAAAATTATTAGACATGAAGCAACTCATTGTCGAGAGTTAAATTTACCTTTTTAGTTAACATTTAAGTTCTTAGTCCTTATTAGTATAATTCTATATAAACTCAACTTTAATAAATATTGTTGGTCTTCAAAAGATATATTAGTATTTTAGTGTATCAACCTAAGAACCCTACTATGCTTATGATTGTAAAGATGAACCATGATATTTTGAATGATAATCACACTCTTGGGTACATGAAAGATGTTTCTAACATATTTTTACACCCCATTTCCATGTAAGTAGTAAGATATAATTTGGGTATATTACAAAAACTCGACTTATGTCATGTTAGTCAAGAAATTAATTCTTCTTTCATGCAACAAAAATAGGTTTAATGGAGGAGGCTGGGGACAACATTCTTTCTATCAACATGTATATGCATTTCATTGGATTATGATAGTCATATTTTTGTTTTCAACCTTTGATGTGCTTTATATTTGGCTTCTATGAACTTCAATAGATTGTAAGGGACTTTATGTTGTAGATCTTTACAAAGTTACTCTTGTTACAGTGATATAGGTTTTCCATATATTGAACAATGTCTTTTGCAACCAATTCGCTATTATTGTTTTCCACATACATATCAATGTTAACACACAATTAGTTGGATAAACATATGGGTGTGTGCAAACTGATGAGGGTCTCTTTTGATGTGTTAGATGCAATAGAAAACTGAAAAAACAGGCATCCATCAACTTGCATGGATATTTTGAGACACTTACACATTGAATCTTATGATGAGTAAAAAACAAGAAATGTAGGAATATGAATGACGTTTCCAAATATATAATTTTTTTCTATTGAAAATGTTGTTAACTATCTAAAGTTAGATATTTTTTAACGGACACTTTTTATTTTTGGGACACATTATAAGGTATATGTTTTTGTTGGTGCAGCTTCTAAGTGACTAAATGATAAAATAAACTTATGAAAACCGGTATACATATAGAGAACATATAATACTAGTGCACGACTATTTTTCCAATGATAAAAATAATATTTTTAATTTTTTTTAATTATCTAAAAGATCAAACCTCAATAACGATACATCAATTGTGGGTGTAGCATTTGAATGTCTTAATGCATTTATTTGGAAATGATTTTTTTATAGCATGTAGAGGTCAGTGTTCTTTCGTGGACCATACAACTTTTTTTTTAAATGGTTGAGAAACGAAAGAGATATGGACGAAACACTAACAATGTGTTTTTTGAGTTGAGGAGTGATGACAAAAGATAAATAAGAAAAAAATAGAAAAAATTATGTGATCTTGTTAAAAGTTACATATTTGGAATCTGCAAAAAACACCATATTGTTTCTAAAATCTCATAAAAATGGAGGTGTGCAACATACTCAGACGGACGGCTAAACACGAGCATAATGAAAATTTGGATATAATGTTGAATTAGTCATGGTTTATCATACTCCAAGGAATAGGCATGTTGAATCCGAAGCAAAGTTTGAAGCAGACACATAGGAATAAGAATTCCATGCAAGCATGGGTGGAGGCTCAACCTTATCATTTGGAGGGAATACATTTTTGAATTTAAACAAATTGCGTGCTCATTATTATGAACAATAATGTGTGTGCGTTAATAAAAACAGGAGAATGTTTTTATGAATCATAATGCGCGCGTGTTTTTAACTACTGCAATGATTTTGGTTTTGTAAGTTATACCAATACTAAAATTATTTTATGTGCCCCCCGCTCCCCTCTTCCCCCTAACTCTTACTAACACCCCCTCCTCCTCTCCCTACCTCTAATCCCCCCTCCTCATGTCCTACCTTTAACCCCCCTCTCTCTCTCTCTCTCTCTCTCTCTCTCTCTCTCTCTCTCTCTCTCTCTCTCTCTCTCTCTCTCTCTCTCTCTCTCTCTCTCTCTCTCTCTCTCTCTCTCTCTCTCTCTCTCTCTCTCTCTCTCTCTCTCTCTCTCTCTCTCTCTCTCTCTCTCTCTCTCTCTCTCTCTCTCTCTCTCTCTCTCTCTCTCTCTCTCTCTCTCTCTCTCTCTCTCTCTCTCTCTCTCTCTCTCTCTCTCTCTCTCTCTCTCTCTCTCTCTCTCTCTCTCTCTCTCTCTCTCTCTCTCTCTCTCTCTCTCTCTCTCTCTCTCTCTCTCTCTCTCTCTCTCTCTCTCTCTCTCTCTCTCTCTCTCTCTCTCTCTCTCTCTCTCTCTCTCTCTCTCTCTCTCTCTCTCTCTCTCTCTCTCTCTCTCTCTCTCTCTCTCTCTCTCTCTCTCTCTCTCTCTCTCTCTCTCTCTCTCTCTCTCTCTCTCTCTCTCTCTCTCTCTCTCTCTCTCTCTCTCTCTCTCTCTCTCTCTCTCTCTCTCTCTCTCTCTCTCTCTCTCTCTCTCTCTCTCTCTCTCTCTCTCTCTCTCTCTCTCTCTCTCTCTCTCTCTCTCTCTCTCTCTCTCTCTCTCTCTCTCTCTCTCTCTCTCTCTCTCTCTCTCTCTCTCTCTCTCTCTCTCTCTCTCTCTCTCTCTCTCTCTCTCTCTCTCTCTCTCTCTCTCTCTCTCTCTCTCTCTCTCTCTCTCTCTCTCTCTCTCTCTCTCTCTCTCTCTCTCTCTCTCTCTCTCTCTCTCTCTCTCTCTCTCTCTCTCTCTCTCTCTCTCTCTCTCTCTCTCTCTCTCTCTCTCTCTCTCTCTCTCTCTCTCTCTCTCTCTCTCTCTCTCTCTCTCTCTCTCTCTCTCTCTCTCTCTCTCTCTCTCTCTCTCTCTCTCTCTCTCTCTCTCTCTCTCTCTCTCTCTCTCTCTCTCTCTCTCTCTCTCTCTCTCTCTCTCTCTCTCTCTCTCTCTCTCTCTCTCTCTCTCTCTCTCTCTCTCTCTCTCTCTCTCTCTCTCTCTCTCCCCAACTCATCCAACCACACCTAACCCCCACCCCCTGTCTATTCCCTAGCCCTCTCTCTCTCTCTCTCTCACACACACACACACACATCCCTTTGTCTCACCCTACCACTAACACCCCCCTCCTCCACACACTCTCTCTCTCCACAAATCATCCAACTACAAGTAATCCACACCCCCCTATCTATTCCCCAACCCTCTCTCTCTCTCTTTCACACACACACACACACATTCTCTTGTCTCAACCTACTACTAAGAGCCCTCTCCTCCACTCATTGTTTCACATACCCCAATTTTGTAAAATAATGTTATTTGTTTTAATTTGATTCCTAAGACATTATGTTAAATTTAATGCTAAGTAGAAACTGATGACTCAGCAGAGTCAAAAGATGTGGAATGTAATTCTGAATATTATATTTTTAATAAATGAAAAGTGGAGACAACAGCTTGGGAGAGCTGTTAATAAGAGTGTTACTGGTCAAACTGGTGGAAGAAACTAGGTGGAGGACAAAAGACAAGTGGCAGCATCCTCAAACACTTCCTATGTTGCAGGTGGAAACTTCCCTTCATTTGGGGTCATGATCCCCTAAGAAAGTGGGATCAGAGCAAATGGCTCAATTAATGACAACTAACCCAAAAAGACCTAGGCAATATTTTAAAAGTACCCAATGTAGAGAGCTGAGGCTGGTCAGATATTTTCCAGCAGAAGAATCATTCAGGAGGAATGCACTTCAAGGAAGTCATTGGGGAAAAAGGGAAAACTATAAGGAAGGTGTTTGAGAGATAAACTGCAGTAACGTGATCTGATACAGCTTGCTAGCTGAGAGATTGGACTGACAAGTTCAGGACTGGTATTGAGTCTCAGGACTAGTACTTGATTAATTGCTACACCTAGTTACAGCGAAGGAGACCAGAGCAAACTCGGGGGTCCTGAGGAGTCGCTCTTTGAGCGCTCTCTAGGAGTTGGTAGGGAGGAACGACCTCCCATTGCTGTTGTCATCCAAGCTCAAAGAACAGGTTTTGTTATTTATTAATTTCTGTGTTATTATCTGTGTGTGATTGAATGATGCATTGCAGTTTATGATGTAAAGACTTAGATTGTTTAGTAATGAAGTTATTCTTAGTTTGTTTAGTAATGGAATTATTCTTGATGAGAAAGAAATCCTACATGTGTTTTTCCCCATCTGGAGTAATCCAGATTGTGCTCTAGCACAGGTGGTGTATATAAATGAAGATCTAGTATGATGTAAATGTAGATTAAGATGTTAGCTTGAATAATAGAATGTTTTCTTTTATCTATTATCAGAAGAAATATCATTTTACTGACAGTAGTATGTGTTAGTAGATAAAACTGTTTTTTATACAGTATTTACTTTCAGTAATCTTATTATTTATTTTTAAACCAAAGAAAAGAATATAATAGTTACACTAGAGTAGGATTAAACTAAATAAATATGCTTTTTAACTTTACAGTTTATTTCTTCCAGTTTAGGATAATTTAACTACTGTATGTATAGCAACAAAACTTAAAGTAAGAATAACTAAACATTGATTTAATTCTACAGTCAAACTAAGTTGGTTTTAGATTTTATTTATGATTGGTAATGTAATTCATTCATTCATTTTTATCTAGTTGAGCTCAAACAAGATCTACAGCTATTAATCTATCTTTCATAAAATTTAAACAAATACTACAATGTATTTACGAGATAGATCATAGATAGTTTATTATTTGTTTTATTTTACAAATACTAATACGATAACATAAATAGGGTAACATAGAATATTTATAATACAGAAGGAACTTCCCATAAATTAATTAATATAGAAAGCATAAGAATATAATAGCAAAACACTTTCTTATTATACACCTTATATGGACTAAGTATAAAGGTAATATATAATTATAGGAACAGTATTAATCTGTAAATAAAGTAATGTTCTTATCCCATTATAGTAAACATTAAACAAAATATAAATTATGTACTCAAAAGATGTAACTGACAGTTACATAAGTACATCACTAAAAACATTAAGTTCTTATATTCCAAAGATTAAAAATTATATAACAACATTTACAAATTCTCTTATAATAAAGTAAACTAATATAAAAACAATGTACAGAAACCCTAGTAGGTAATAATTAAATAATATTACAAGGTAAAAATCAAATGCAATAAAGCGCAGGAAATAAACCAACAGAGTAATAACATGCTCGACTCACCGAGCTTAACCAACCATTATACAACATAAGTAATAACCCAACAAATTACAGAAGTGCTTCATAAATAAAAGATAATTTTAAAGAAATTGTAAATACTTTTTATATGGCCGAGTTAGGGTAAAAACCCTACTATTTCAAAATATACAACAGAGATATAAACAAAGAGTTTGAAGCTCTTCTAATGCCCTCGGCTTCCAACAAAACTAACAGCGTATGGATTTAACAACCCTTATTTCCATTCATACATATTTACACAGTTACTGAACAAAACCAAAATTACAGTCACGGCCTAAGCCAGAGAACCCCGCATAAAGCAAGGGTTTTAACATCCACTAAATACAGCGAACCAAGTAACCAGGTAAACCAAAAACCACAAGGGTTTTACAGGCCACAGTGACCAACCAACATGTGCCCCATAAGGGACCGGACGAGGAAGAACAACCATGGGTATCCAAGGCTTACCCGTGTGCAACGCTTGTTTCAGTCCTGCACAACCACACTGGAGGACAGGTCGTTATCTGCGAACAATAAAGAGCGATGCTGTAAATAATCTACTTTAAACATAAGCAAACTTGTATTGAAATAAATCTACCAAGATAACAAACTGTTAATAGTAGTTCTCACCTTAAATCTTCAATGAAATGTGACCGCTCACAAATAGTAAAACTGCAATCAACGCAAGGAGAAACAAACCCCTCATCTGCCATAGTAGAAATGGTGTTAACCCACGCAGCAGTGCCTAGTGAAGGCCAAAAAGTGGAGCAACAAGCAAGCAGGTTTAAACACTGAGGCCGCAACCTTTCTAACCCTATAAACCACTCTACGGTGAAAACCCTAAGACCAAAGCACAACACGAGAGGTGAAGCCACAACTCTCACTACCGAGCCATGGAAGAATAAGACACTTGCAGACTAGAGATTAGCGAAAGGAGCGAGCAGTGAAGAGTAAACCATGAAGGGAAACAAACAACCTGGTTCCAACAGCAAGTAAAAGTTTATAACTCTTCTCCATTGAACATGCAAGGCAAACTCACAACATACAGGAAACAAAGAAGCCAAGTCGAGAGACTGTTAGCGACATTGTTGCAGAGCAGCGGGGTGGGCAGACTAAAACAGTAGCAAAGCGGTCGGAGGATGAAAACAACAGAGGAATAATGAGTTTAGGGTTCGACAGTGCATTATATCCATGCAACACGTGGTTGGAATGATGCCACGTCCATCAAGTATATTATTTGCATGCAGTGGGTAATTTCCCATAGTCTCGATGAGCAATCACAAGAGGATGATAATACCAATCATCTTTGCTGTTTTCGAAGGTTCCACCATGATCCTTAGCTCGATATCAACCTATTATACACAATGCATGAAAAAAAAAGAATCATTACTATATAAACTTTGCTATAAAGCTTACCAACGGCGTGGAGAAAATAGGACCCATCAATATACCGTTATGGTATACATTTACTCAAACAGTTATAACCTTGATAATAGTAAAGCCTTGTATATGGTATAAGAGGAATTAATAATGTTTAATTGGTGAGGATATTGCTTCAACAAATGTTCATTTAACCAATTAAATTGTAACATGGTAAGGGTAAAAACATTACATAACTTAGCACGTTATGTAAGTGAAGGAGGCATTAAGTACAAGATTATAGAACTATAATTTAAAGATAAACCATAAACACTTCATGGGTGAGGTCTAACCTATGACCCCTTTGTTTATAGCAAACATGACATTCAGTCTTTAAACCAACTATAACTCTATCTAAAGATATGATAGTTGATGTTTATAAAATAATTTCTTAAAGATAATTTGTGGTATATACCCTACATGCTAGTGTTAATCTTTTACCTTTAAATATTTAATTAGTAAATTAGTAATATTTACTATTAAGCATGTTAAGTCTTGAATTGCTTAAAGAGCTTGACATTGGGATTTTTTTATGAAATTAATAACCTTAACTGGGTAATATATTCCAAGTAAATTATGGACAGAGGAACTTAATCCATCATCACTATTATAGCCAAATTGACAGTAATTTATGAGGATATAATTTCCTTAGAACCTTAGGCTGGGAAGATGGATTAATAGTATAGAAACTTAATAACTTTTGCACATTACTTTCACATTGCAAAGAGTAACCAAAATTTTATCAAGAGGTAAAGAGATTATGTTCACTTTGTCAGTTAGATCCTTAAGGTAATAACCCTACCACTCTTAGTCTGTATGCAAAGAAAGATTATGGCATTTTTACACAATGTCTATAGTAAACACTGGTAAACATCGAAGAGCTTAATACGCAATAAGAACTATAAATTACAACTTCTAGAGAAAAAGCATCTGTCATCAATACTGATAGGACTGAATCTCGTTTTCCATGATGTCTTTACAAAGATTAATGAGTTAAAGGTTTACCTCGTAAAAACAGTTCAAATTGAAAAGCATGTATATTCTTTTACTGAGCTAGTAATTTTGCGACGAACATATATCTGATTGCTTTAGGATTATTGACAAGCAACACCCGAACTTCTTACCTGTAAGTCTGTAAGAGCAGGTAAAATTTCTACGTTAGCTCAAAGCTAAGTAAGCCCCAGATCACCAAGACAATTCCACTTTGTGGTCGCAAAGAAAAACAAGTTATTAAACTAAAAAAGAATTATTCTATAAGATAAACATAATCAAGAAGATAATTCAGTTTACAAAATCATTAACATATAACTAATTAAAACAATTAGTTGACTGCATTTATGAAAATTATCTGTATTTTCAAAATTTTAAATTTTTTGGAAATTATGGGGTTTTGTCATGTGGTATCAGAGCACAAGGTTCAAATACTAGGCCTTGATGCAACCCAACTAGATTTCATAGAATAGTAAATTTAAAATAATGTGCTAACATATATTTTGTTTTATGTTAAGAACATAAAATATCCTTTTTTTGAAGTTTAACAAGCAGGTATGGAAAAGTTGGGAGAGTATGCATAGGAGAAGTCTCCAGATACAAAGACAAGAAATTTTCCTAGAGAACCTATGTTAGAAGAGGAGACTGCCAACTCCTCAGAGCTATTGCAGACTATAAAAGATTTGAAAACTGAAATGAAATTAGTAAAGAGGGAGAATGAAAGGATCCTGAAGGCTCAGGAAGAATTGAACCAAATTTTAATGGAAAAATTCCAAACTGAAGGAAGGAGTAGAAGATCAGAATCTGAAGATGTTAGCCATCAAAGAAGATCCAAAAAGATGAAGCTGGAAAAAAATGGAAGCAGTTCATCATCTGAAGGGTTTGTTGAACAACAAAGTTATCATACTACTACTGATAGTAGTGAAGAGGATTTGTACGACAGAAAGAATAAATACAGACCATATGAGGAAATTTCAGGGGAGTTTAAAAAGATAAAGCCCCCAACTTTTAATGGAGAAACTGAGAAGGGAGAAGAAGCAGAGTCCTGGTTATCCGAGATGAAGAAGTATTTTCATATATATAATTACTCTAATCAGTTAAAGGCCAGGATGGCAATATATAAACTCTCAGGAAAAGCTGACATATGGTGGCAAGACCTGAAGAGAGTCAAGGGTATAAGAGAAAAAGAAGTTAATTGGAGTACCTTTAAAAGGTATTTCAAGAAGAAATTTCTGTCTGAGTAGTATTACGAAGCAAGAGCTAATGAGTTTTATGAATTGAAGTTAGGTTCAATGACCATGAAGGATTTGAACAACAAATTCTTAAGTTTACTTAGGTATGTACCCTACCTAGTAGACGAGAAACCTAAAGTAAAGCGATTTCTTAGCTGTCTACCGTATCATATCAAAGACAGAATTGAATATGATAACCCGAAGACTTTGGAGGAAGATATGAGGAAGGCTAATTTTTGTTTTGAGTAGAACCAAAAGATAGAGGGCTTGGCCAACTGAAAGGCTAAGAAAAATAACAATCATCCTGAATTTAAGAGGAAGGAATTTGTACCTCACAGGAATTTCAAGAATAATAAGACCAAAAATTATTCTAACAACAAAAGTTTCCAGGGAAATAGGAATGGTACTTCCAACAATTCGAATAATTTTAAGGGCAAGGAAGCTGCAAATAACCATGGAAATTTTACCAAGATTTTTGAACGTAAAGAGCCTGTTAAGTGTTGGGAGTGTAATGGCCCGCACTATGCCTCGGTCTGCCCAAATCGGAAAAAGACTGTCAGCAATATTCATACTGTACAGGAGGAGATGACTGTTGGGGAACTAGCAAGGAGCATGCCCAGAATTAATGCGGCTTTCGAGAACCGCCAAGCTGACTATCAGACTTCCATGGTGGAAGTAGAAGGTATGATTAATCAAACCCCTGTAACCATTTTAATTGATATAGGAGTTAGTCTTAGTTACATTGCACTTCAAATAGTGGAAAAATGTAAGTTGTCTGTCGATAATTTTGAGAATTCTTGGTTAGTTCAATTAGCCACTAGGGCTAAAAGAAAAGTAACATGTTTTGTGAAAGAGTGCACTTTATTTATGGATGTATTTGAAACTGTAGCTAAGCTTAATGTTTTTCCACTTGGCTCATAATATGATTTGCTGATTGGCATGGATTGGTTAGAACAACGTAAGGTAGTTTTAAATTGTTACGATAAAACTTTCACGTGCTTAAATAGTGATGAACAACCAGTAAAGGTTAAGGGTATTCCTAGAAAAACTATAATCAGACAGATTTCTGCTTTACAACTTAAAAGAGCTGTTAGAAAAGGATGTAAAGCCCATGCAGTAACTATTACAGATGAGGGAGGTAAAACTAAAATTGATAAGTTAAAAATAGAAAATATTCATGTTTTAAAAGAATTTACTGACGTATTCCAAGAAGAAATTCTAGGATTACCTCCAAGAAGGGAATTGGATTTTACCATTGAACTGGTACCAGGTGCGGTACCTAGTTCGAAGGCTCCTTGTCGAATAAACATTTTAGAACTTAACGAGCTAAAATCACAATTAAAAGAGTTAATTGATAAAATGTACATTCGACCTAGTGTGTCTCCTTGGGGAGCACCGGTCATCTTTGTTAAAAATAAAGACGAAACTATGCGACTATGCATAGACTACCGTCAGCTAAACAAAATGACTATTAAAAATAGATACCCGTTGCCCCGCATAGATGATCTATTCGATCAACTATGTGGAGCCACAGTGTTTTCGAAGATAAATTTGAGGTCAGGATATCATCAAGTAAGAATTAAAGATGAAGATATCTTTAAGACAACCTTTATAACAAGGTATGGACACTACGAATTTGTCGTAATGCCATTTGAGCTTACTAACGCCCCAACTGTCTTTATGTGCTTAATGAACAATATAATGCATAAGTATTTAGATAAGTTTGTGGTCGTGTTTATCGATGACATCTTAATTTACTCTAAAACGGAAGAAGAACATAAAGAACACCTACAAATAGTTTTACAAGAGTTGCGAGAACATCAACTCTTCACGAAGTTTAGTAAGTGTGACTTCTTTAAGGATGAAATTCAGTACTTAGGTCATGTAGTGACTAAGGAAGGAATTTCAGTAGATCCTGAAAATATTCAGGCAATCGAAGATTGGCCGGTTCCTAAAGTGTAACGGATGTTAGGTCATTCATGGGAATTACTGGTTATTACCGAAGATTCATTGAAGGCTTTTCAAGGATAGAAAATCCGATAACTTTCTTACAAAAGAAAGGAAAGAAATTTGACTGGAACCTGAAATGTGAAGAAAGTTTTAAGAAATTAAAAACCTTATTGACTAGTGCACCTATTCTAAGAATAACAGATCCTAACAAAGACTTCGTAGTATGCACTGATGTCTGTAATGATGGATTAGGCAGTGTTTTAACTCAAGAAGGGCATGTCATTGCCTATGATTGTAGAAAATTAAAAATTCACGAAAAAAATTACGCAACTTATGATATAGAACTAGCAGTTGTTATACATGCCTTAAAAATGTGGCGACATCATTTAATAGGCATAAAATTTATTCTAATGACTGAAAATAAAGGACTAAAATATCTTCTAGATCAACCTAATTTAAATGCTAGACAAGCAAGGTGGTTAGCCTTCTTGAGTGAATATGATTTCGAAATCCAGCATAAAAAGGGTAAGGAAAATAACGTGGCTGATGCATCAAGCAGAAACGCAAAGTTGAACTTTACAGTAGCAATCAGCACTTATGCTTCTGATTTAAATGAACAACTTAAAGAAGGGGTAAAACAAGATGAAAATGATCAGAAATTGCAAATTACCGCTAAGGAAGAACCTACAGAAAGCTTAATAAAAGGTTATAGTTTAAATGAAGATGAATTTTTATTATTTAAAGATAAACTGTATGTACCTAATGTGCCTAAGGTTAAGTTGTTAATTCTGGATGAAGTCCATAAAACACCATATTCAGGACACCCAGGTTATCAAAAGACTATAATCATGCTAAGGAAAGAATATTTTTGGCCAAATATGAAAGCTGAAGTAGTTGAATACATTGCTAGGTGTTTAGACTGTCAATAGATGAAAACTGAACACCAACATCCAGCTGGTTTGCTACAACATTTACCTATTCCTAGCTGAAAATGGGAAGTGATTAGCTTAGATTTTAATACTGGACTGCCCAAAAATCAGAATCAAAATGACTCTATTATGGTAGTGGTAGATAAATTAAGCAAGGAGACACATTTTATTCCTGTTAAAACTACTTACAAGGCTGCCAATATAGTTGATATCTTCTTAAAGCAGATTTTTCGGTTACATGGAGTACCGAAATTTATAATTTCAGACAGAGATTCTAAATTCACAGGAAATTTTTGGAAATCCTTGTTTAAAGGATTAAATACAACATTGAATTTCAGTACTTCCTTCCATCCTCAAACAGATGGAAAAACCAAAAGAGTGAATCAGGTATAGGAGGATTTATTGAGAATGTATGTGAAGGATCAACCAGGTAAGTGGGAAGATTATATACATTTAGCATAGTTTGCATGTAACAATAACTATCAGTCATCAGCTAAATTTAGTCCATTTGAAATTTTATATGGACAAAAATGCAACACTCCTATCTCTTGGAATAATCCAGTAGATAGATTAGTGTTTGTCACGTCCCCGTCCCTCAACCGGCGAAGAGGACGCGACGAGCACATCAAATACAACCGGGCAAAACGCCCCATGAACATAAACAGAATTCAAATGCTGAAATTGAAACTTACAAGCATACACAGATGCATTTATCTTTGATCATACAGCGGAAGCACACATACATTCCAGCAATCACATGTTCATCACAATTCCATATACAATTGTTATAATTGCAGAGATGGACTGGCAGCACTTATCTGTTAATGAAGAATTCACCCGCAACCAGCTACGTCGCTGCAACGTTCCACCCAACCATAGGCCAGCTTGCTCATCAATCTCTCAGCAACGCTGCCACCCCCGAGCTGGGCATGATTCCTCCGGAATAAGGGTCAATTGCAGGCTTATACATAGCCAAGGGGCATAAACAGCAAACCAACACAACTGGGTTTCACAGGATTTCAGCAGACAAGCCAAGCCAGCACAGTCCAAAGCTCAACCACTGCATACCAGCAGCAAAAAATCTTCATTCACTGCTCTGTGATGAAGGCATAAACAACAGAGTGGCAACCCCAAACCAAAATGAGACACAGCTCAGCCCGCTAAGCAACTCAGAGCTGGTTTTGTCCCTAACGTGGCCAAAACAACCCAACCCAAAATACCCAGTGGCCCAAAACGCAGTTGGACACCACAGCCAACAAAACGCACTAGCAACCCAAGTGCAACAGAGGAAAATCAGCAGTCCATTTGAGACAATGAAGCCACGGGGAGACTTACACAGACCTTGCGGCAAAAGGAGTTAACAGAATTCCGACCTGGGCATGAGTAACAATCAACGCCAAATCCATAGTTCAGCTCGTGAGGCAAAGATACAGCTGCACCGCCCACCAGTCCGCAGAAGAAAATCACGTGGGTAAAACCCAGAATTCCTGTGCATGAGAGAAACAATCAGACCCCGTGAGGAATGAACAGCTCTTCCTGGGCTCGTGGGTGAACAACAACAGCTGAGAGGACGCAAAATTGGCTGTGCATGAGTCACAAGAACAATTCCAGTGCGTGGGAGCTCAGCAATTCGTGGAGCCCCAGAAAATGTCTGCGTGAGACCCTAAATCGCCCAGAGCTTGTGCGTGAGAAGCCCAAAACAGCCAAAATCTTGGTTTGAGAGTAGTGAACTGACCAGGGAAGAGTGCGTGAGGGAGAGAATCGAAAATGTGGGTGGAGTGGGCAAGTGGGTAAGGATGACAGCCTGCCACAACCACCACCACTTCAGCAATAACTGCCCCAACCACCAGCTGAAGCATTAAAGAGGTTGACAAGGTTGGATGAGGAAAAAGGGTGACAAATAAACAAGGTGACAAAACATGGGTTTTTTCCCCCATAACCAAGGTTTGACATCCCCACCCCTTATCCTTTGGAACCATGCCCTTTTCATTCAACGTTTCACTGCCGTAGCTGGTTGTGGTTTATTTTAATTGATGTGCGGGTTTACATGATGTCAAAATATAAGGTGCCGGATAGCACGACAAACCATCGGCAAATATCCCCATTGCTGAACATACACAGCCAAATCGATGGTGGGGCTTTTTCCTTGAGCTCCTCACCACGATTAATTACAATATATACATCATGCAAACGGGGTCGAAACCGGGGACATGACAGTGTTAGGTCCAGAATTGTTGAAAGAAATGGAAGAGATTGTGAAACAAGTGCAGGGAAATTTGAAGATGGCACAGGATCGGTAAAATAGTCAAGCAGACTTGAAAATAAATCCAAAGGAGTTCCAGGTAGGTGAGCATGTGTTCATAAAGGTAAGGCAATAGAAAATCTCTCTAAGACTGGGGAGTTGTGCAAAGTTAGCACCACGTTACTATGGTCCATTTGAAATTTTATCTAGGATTAGTCAAGTTACTTACCAACTAGCATTACCACCTAGCTTAAAAGTACATAATGTTTTTCATATCTCTATTTTGAAGAAGTATGTTCATGATGCTACTCATGTGGTTGATTGGAATGTTGTACAGGTGAAACTAGAAGGAGAAATTCTGGTGGAACCGGACTGTATCATCGGGAGGAGGGAAATTACACTGCGGAACCGCACCATTGGACATGTGAAGGTGCAATGGAAGCACCTTAGTCCTTAAGAGGCCACCTGGGAACTGGAAAGTAAGATGCGGGAAGCATACCTAAATCTATTCTAGGGGACTACGGAAGATGAAGAATAAGTAACATCGAGGACGATGTTACATTTTAAGGGGGTGTGTATGTCACATCCCCCAATTTTGTAAAATAATGTTATTTGTTTTAATTTGATTCCTAAGACAATATGTTAAATTTAATGCTAAGTAGAAACTGATGACTCAACAGAGTCAAAAGATGTGGAATGTAATTATGAATATTATATTTTTAATAAATAAAAAGTGGAGACAACATCTTGGGAGAGCTGTTAATAAGAGTGTTACTGGTCAAACTGGCGGAAGGAACTAGGTGGAGGGAAAAAGACAAGTGGTAGCATCCTCAAACACTTCCTATGTTGCAAGTGGCAACTTCCCTACATTTGGGGTCATGATACCCCAAGAAAGTGGGATCAGAGTAAGTGGCTCAATTAATGACAACTAACCCAAAAAGACCTAGGCAATGTTTTAAAAGTACCCAATGTAGAGAGCTGAGGCTGCTCAGATATTTTCCAGGAGAAGAATCATTCCGGAGGAATGCACTTCAAGGAATTCATTGGGGAAAAAGGGAAAACTGTAAGGAAGGTGTTTGAGAGATAAACTGCAGTAACTTGATCTGATACAGCTTGCTAGCTGAGAGATTGGACTGACAAGTTCAGGACTAGTATTGAGTCTCAAGACTAGTACTTGATTAATTGCTACACCTAGTTCCAGCCAGGGAGACCAGACCAAGCTCGGGGGTCCTGAGGAGTCGCTCTTTGAGCGCTCTCCAGGAGTTGGTAGGGAGGAACGGCCTCACATTGCTGTTGTCGTCCAAGCTCAAAGAATAGGTTCTGTTATTTATTAATTTCTGTGTTATTAACTGTGTGTGATTGAATGATGCATTGCAGTTTATGATGTAAAGACTTAGATTGTTTAGTAATGAATTTATTCTTAGTTTGTTTAGTAATGGAATTACTCTTGATGAGAAACAAATCCTACCTGTGCTTTTCCCCATCTGGAGTAATACAGATCGTACTCTAACATAGGTGGTCTATATAAATGAAGATAGTATGATGTAAATGTAGATTAAGATGTTAGCTTGAATAATAGAATGTTTTCTTTTATCTATTATCAGAAGAAATATCATTTTACTGACAGTAGTATGTGTTAGTAGATAAAACTGTTCTTTATACAGTATTTACTTTCAGTAATCTTATTATTTATTTTTAAACCAAAGAAAAGAATATAATAGTTACAATAGAGTAGGATTAGACTAAATAAATATGCTTTTTAACTTTACAGTTTATTTCTTCCAGTTTATGATAATTTAACTACTGTATGTTTAGCAACAAAACTTAAAGTAAGAATAACTAAACATTGATTTAATTCTACAGTCAAACTAAGCTGGTTTTAGATTTTATTTATGATTGGTAATGTAATTCATTCATTCATTTTTATCTAGCTGAGCTCAAACAAGATCTACAGCTATTAATCTATCTTTCATAAAATTTAAACAAATACTACAATGTATTTACGAGATAGATCATAGATAGTTTATTATTTGTTTTATTTTACAAATACTAATACGATAACATAAATAGGGTAACATAGAATATTTATAGTACAGAAGGAACTTCTCATAAATTAATTAATATAGAAAGCATAAGAATATAATAGAAAAACACTTTCTTATTATACACCTTATATGGACTAAGTATAAAGGTAATATATAATTATAGGAATAGTATTAATATGTAAATAAAGTAATGTTCTTATCCCATTATAGTAAACATTAAACAAAATATAAATTCTATACTCAAAAGATGTAACTGACAGTTACATAATTACATCACTAAAAACATGAAGTTCTTATATTCCGAAGATTAAAAATTATATAACAACATTTACAAATTATGTTATAATAAAGTAAACTAATATAAAAACAATGTACAAAAACCCTAGCAGGTAATAATTAAATAATATTACAAGGTAAAAATCAAATGCAATAATGCGCAGGAAATAAACCAACAGAGTAATGACATGCTCGACTCACCGAGCTTAACCAACCATTATACAACATAAGTAATAACCCAACAAATTACAGAAGTGCTTCATAAATAAAATATAATTTTAAAGAAACTGTAAATACTTTTTATATGGCCGAGTTAGGGTAAAAACGCTACTATTTCAAAATATACAACAGAGATATAAACAAAGAGTTTGAAGCTCTTCTAATGCCCTTAGCTTCCAACAAAACTAACAACGTATGGCTTTAACAACCCTTCTTTCCATTCATACATATTTACACAGTAACTGAACAAAACCAAAATTGCAGTCACGGCCTAAGCCGGAGAACCCTGCATAAAGCAAGGGTTCTAACATCCACTAAATACAGCGAACCAAGTAACCAGGTAAACCAAAAAACACAAGGGTTTTATAGGCCACAACGACCAACCAACATGTGCCCCATAAGAGACCGGACAAGGAAGAACATCCATGGGTATCCAAGGCTTACCCGTGAGCAACGCTTGTTTCAGTCCTACACAACCACGTCGGAGGAGTGGTCGTTATCTGCGAACAACAAAGAGCGATGTTGTAAATAATCTACTTTAAACATAAGCAAACTTGTATCGAAATAAATCTACCAAGATAACAAACTGTTAATAGTAGTTCTCACCTTAAATCTTCAGTGAAATGTGACCGCTCGCAAACAGTAAAACTGCAATCAACGCAAGGAGGAACAAACCCCTCATCTGCCATAGGAGAAATGGTGTTAACCCACACAGCAGTGACCAGTGAAGGCCAAAAGGTGGAGCAAGAAGCAAGCAGGTTTAAACACTGAGGCCACAACCTTTCTAACCCTATAAACCACTCTACGGCAAAAACCCTAAGACCAAAGTACAACACGAGAGGTGAAGCCACGATGCTCACTACCGAGCCGTGGAAGAATAAGACACTTGCAGATTGGAGATTAACGAAAGGAGCGAGCAGTGAAGAGTAAAACATGAAGGGAAACAAACAAACTGGTTCCGAAAGCAAGTAAAAGCTTATAACTCTTCTCCATTGAACGTGCAGGGAAAGCTCATAGCATACAGGAAACAAAGAAGCCAAGTCGAGAGACTGTCAGCGACATTGTTGCAGAGCGACGGGGCGGGCAGACTAAAAGAGTAGTAGATCGGTCGGAGGCCGAAAACAATAGAGGAATAATGAGTTTAGGGTTCGATAGTGCATTATATCTACGCAACACTTGGCTGGAATGATGCCACGTCCATCAAGTAGATTATTTGCATGCAGTGGGTAATTTCCCATAGTCTCAACGAGCAATCACAAGAGGACGATAATACCAATCATCTTTGCTATTTTCAAAGGTTCCACCATGATCTTCAGCTCGAATTTAACCTATTATACACGGTGCATGAAAACAAAAGAATCATTACTATATAAACTTTGCTATAAAGCTTACCAACGGCGTGGAGAAAATACGACCCATCAATATACAATATGGTATACATTTACTCAAACAGTTATAACCTTGATAATAGTAAAGCCTTGTATATGGTATAAGAGGAATTAATAACATTTAATTGGTGAGAATATTACTTCAACAAATGTTCATTTAACCAATTAAATTGTAACATGGTAAGGGTAGAAACATTACATAACTTAGCACGTTATGTAAGTGAAGGAGGCATTAAGTACAAGATTATAGAACTATAATTTAAAGATAAACCATAAACACTTCATGGGTGAGGTCTAACCTATGACCCCTTTGTTTATAGCAAACATGACATTCAGTCTTTAAACCAACTATAACTCTATCTAAAGTTATGATAGTTGATGTTTATAAAATAATTTCTTAAAGATAATTTGTGGTATATACCCTACATGCTAGTGTTAATCTTTTACCTTTAAATATTTAATTAGTAAATTAGCAAGATTTACTATTAAGCATGTTAAGTCTTGAATTGCTTAAAGAGCTTGACATTAGGATTTTTTTATATGAAATTAATAACCTTAACTGGGTAATATATTCCAAGTAAATTATGGGCAGAGGAACTTAATCCATCATCACTATTATAGCCAAATTGACAGTAATTTATGAGGATATAATTTCCTTAGAACCTCAGGCAGGGAAGATGGATTAATAGTATAGAAACTTAATAACTTTTGCACATTACTTTCACATTGCAAAGAGTAACCAAAATTTTATCAGGAGGTAAAGAGATTATGTTCACTTTGTCAGTTAGATCCTTAAGGTAATAACCTTGCCACTCTTAGTCTGTATGCAAAGAAAGATTATGGTGTTTTTACACAATGTCTATAGTAAACACTGGTAAACATCGAAGAGCTTAATACGCAATAAGAATTATAAATTCCAACTTCTAGAGAAAAAGCATCTATCATCAATACTGATAGGACTAAATCTCATTTTCCATGATGTCTTTACAAATAATAATGAGTTAAAGGTTTACCTCGTAAAAACAGTTGAAATTGAAAAGCATGTATATTCTTTTACTGAGCTAGTAATTTGGCAACGAACATATATCTGATTGCTTTAGGATTATTGACAAGCAACACATGAACTTCTTACCTGTAAGTCTGTAAGAGCAGGTAAACTTTCTGCATTAGCTCAAAGCTATGTAAGCCCCAGATCACCAAGACAATTCCACCTTGTGGTCCCAAAGAAAAACAAGTTATTAAACTGAAAAAGAATTATTCTATAAGATAAACATAATCAAGAAGATAATTCAGTTTACAAAATCATTAACATATAACTAATTAAAACAATTAGTTGACTGCATTTATGAAAATTATCTGTAATTAAAAAAAAAAATTATTTTTTTTGGAAATTATGGGGTTTTGACACATTTCCACTCCCCAAATAATCCATATACACCTAACCCACACCCCCTTATCTATTCCCAAACCCTCTCTATTTATCTCTCTCTCTCTCTCTCTCTCACACACACACACACATCCCTCCACTCTCTTTCTCTATCTCTCTCTCTCTCTCTCACACACACACACATCCCTCCACTCTATCTCTCTATCTCTCTCTCTCTCTCTCACACACACACCCTTTTGTCTCACGCTACCACTGACATCCACCCTCCTCCACTCTCTCTCTCTCCCCAACTCATCCAATTACAAGTAACCCACACCCCTATCTATTAACCAACCCTCTCTTGTTAGAAAATAGGACTGCAGAGAAATAACACATATATAGTTAAATCATTAAACAAGTTGCAAAACACATTAAATACATTACAGAGAGACACAGATATAACGTGGTTCACCCAAACGATGGGCTACGTCCACAAAGAAATTTCCAATCATTTTATTACAGTCCAGAAAGATGAAGGGATACAGCCTACAACAAAACCATTTCACTTCCTCTTCACACTCTCACAGTCTCTCCCACACAATCATAGATATTGTTTACAATACAAAAAAAATACCATACACAGTCGTGTTACAATGCTTTATTTTATATGGGAAATACCATGGGAAAATATTACAGTTAACTCAATACCATGGGTCCGCAAAACTGTTTGCCAACACACATCCCAAGGCAGGGGGAATGAGTGTATAGTACACCTGGTGTACAAACACAACTGAATAATATCTCTAGATCTAGAAGATCACACTCCACAACCAACAATATCCCACTCAGAGACTGATCACAACAACTCCACCGCCACTGCACTTGCCGGACTATGCTCTGGACTATGGACTTGGAAAATTTCTTATTTTCACCAAGTTCTTCCATGAACCTATGTAACCAAATCATCTTCTTACTAGCCTCTGTAGCAACAACATACTCTGCTTCCATGATTGAAAGTGCAACAACCTATTGTAGTTTTGAAATCCAACTTACTGTTGTTCCACGCACAGTAAATACATACCCTTTGGTGTTGCTCCTGCTGTCTTTATCACTAGCCATATTTGCATCAACATATCCATGTAGAACAGTGTCTAAACCTCCAAAACATAATGCATGTGAATTGGTACCTCTCAAATACCTGAGAATCCACTGTACTGCTTTCCAATGCTCTTTACTTGGACTATTCATATACCTGCTCAAAATTCCCACTGCATGTGCAATATCTGGTCTTGTGCACACCATGGCATACATCAAGCTTCCAACTGCTGATGAATAGGGAATCCTGGACATGTAATCTATTTCTTCCTGTGTCTCTGGACACATCTCCTTACTTAGTTTGAAATGGCTAGCTAAAGATGGACTAACTGGTTTTTCATTCTGCATTCTAAACCTTTGCAACACCTTTTCTATGTACTCACCTTGAGACAATGTCAATTTGCGATTTTTCCTGTATCTTGTTATTCTCATACCAAGGATTTGCTTTGCATCACCCAAATCCTTCATCGCAAATGAATTAGCTAGTTTTCTTTTGAGCACATTTATATCCTGCAAGTTGGACCCTAAAACAAGCATGTCATCCACATACAATAACAAGATAATATATCTTCCGTTATCTAGCCTCTTGAAATAAACATAGTGATCAGAATGAAATTTATCATAACCTTGTTTCATCATAAACTTATCAAATTTTAAATACCACTGCCTTGGAGCCTGCGTCAGGCCATACAAGCTCTTCTTCAACCTGCAAACCAAATTCTCCTTACCTTTGACCTCATACCCCTGTGGTTGCTGCATATAAATCTCTTCCTCCAAATCCCCATGGAGAAAGGTTGTTTTTACATCTAAGTGTTCAAGATGCAAATTTTCTACCACCACTAGACTTAAAATAGTTCTAACTGAAGTCATTTTAACAACAGGAGAAAATATTTCATCAAAGTCTATACCTTTCTTTTGTGCAAACCCCTTTACAAAAAGTGTAGCCTTGTATCGCTTCTTGCCTCTATCTTATTCATTCAACCTGTAAACCCATTTATTTTACAATGCCCTTTTTTCTGCAAGCAACTTAACCAAATCCCAAGTCTCATTTCTTACCAGTGAGTCCATCTCCTCATCCATGCCTTGCTCCCACTTCTTTCTAGTTTCTACCTACATTGCTTCTTCATAACATTCTGGCTCACTAGAATCAGTCATCAATAAATAATACAGTGAAGGAGAGAATCATTCAAGGGGTCTACTTAACCTAGTAGACTTTCTTACAGTTGCAAGAGTTTCAGGTACCTGCTGCTGCTCTTGATTTTCTGGTGCCTTTGGAACTTCATTTTCTTTTATTTCATCAAGCAATGTGTACTCTTTGTTTTCCTTTTCCACTTTCTTTCCCTGCAACTGATCTTTGTACATGACCTTTTCATTGAATACTACATCTCTACTCCTAATGATTTTTCATTTTTCATAATCCCGTAAACGATAACCAAAATCATCAACCCCGTATCCTATAAAGGTACATTTCTTGGATTTAGCTTCAAGCTCTATTCTATCATCTTTATCAATATGGACAAATGCTTCACAACCAAAAGTTATCAGAAATGAGTATTTTAGCTGTTTACTTGTCCATGCCTCCTCTGGAATGCCCCCATCCAAAGCGCTTGAAGGCCCCCTATTTATTAAATAAACAGCAGTGTTTATAGCATCAGCCCAAAACTGTAAGGGAAACCATGCATGCAATCTCATACACCTTGCACGCTCCATGATCATTCTGTTCATCCTTTTTGACACGCCATTTTCTTGTGGTGTTCCAGGGACTGTCTTCTCTCTGTGAATCCCATTGTGTGAACAGTAACTGTCAAAATCCTTACTGCAGTATTCACCTCCATTATCAGATCTGAGACATTGCAACCTTTTTCCTGTCTCATTCTCAGCCAAAGCTTTCCACTTCTTAAAAGTATAAAACACATCAAATTTCTATCTAATGCAATAAACCCAAGGTTTTCTAGTTGCATCATAAATAAAAGTAACATAATAACGAGAGCCACCAAGAGATTGTACCTGAGCTGGTCCCCATACATCTGTATGGACAAGATCTAACTTTTCACTATTCTTTTGTTTCCCAACCCTGAGAAAACTAACACTCTTCTGTTTTCCATAAACACAGTTCTCATAGAATTCCAAACTTTCCTACTTCAGATCTAGAAGCAGTTTCCTTTTGTGGAGAATCTGCTTCCCCTTCTCACTCATGTGGCCAAGCCTATGATGCCACAACACCGCACCTGTTTCTATGGAAGTTACAGAGATAGAATAATCAGTATTATGTGGACATAAATATAATGTATCTATCCTATCTCATTTTTCTATTACCATTGATCATTTAGTGACCTTCCACCACGTTTCTCCAAATGTAGACAAATAGTCGCCATCTCCCAACTACCCCTATTGAGATCAGATTTCTTTTCATAGCAGGAATGTGCCTTACATATTTTAGCAGCCAGTCATTTCCATTATTTAACTTAATCCGTACCTTACCCTTTCCAACAATTTTACATGGTTCATCATCCTCCAATAGCACATGCCTAAAATCACCTTAAACATAATCATGAAAGAATTTTCTATGGGGTGTAGCATGACACGAAGCCCATGAATATACTACCCAGTAATCACTAGTATTATCTAATGCAAGAATCAAAGTATCTTGTAACACAACACCTGCTACATTCGCTTCCTGAGTAGTCTCTTGTTGTCTGTCTCCTTTCTTCTTTGGAGCTCTACAATATTTCTTCAGATGTCCTTTCTTACCACAGTTGCAGCACTCTATTTTTCTAAATATGGGCTTGGATCTGCCCTTTCCAGACTTGCCGCGGTTACCTGGGCTTTTTCCTCTCTCCTTTTGTCTCCCTCTGCTCTCCATGGTCAATGCATTACCTAATGTCTCACCTGTGCTTTTTCTTCGCATTTCCTTGCTAAGAATAACACCAACAACATCATCAAACTTGAGAGTGTTTGAACTAGGGACAGAGTTACCTACAGCCATGACCAAGCTATTCCAACTTTCTAGCAATGAACACAAGATTAGAAGAGCCCTAACCTCATCATAAAAGTTCACTTTTATAGAACTTAACTAACTGGTAAGTGTATTAAACTCATTTAAATGATCGACAACAAATCCACCTTTTGACATCTTCATATTAAATAAACTCTTCATTAAAAATACCTTGTTGGAAGTCGAGGGTTTTCTGTAGAGCTTACCCAATGCGCTCATCAAGCCCCCTATTGTTTTTTCTTTAGAAATATTGAAAGCCACCAACGAAGCCATGCACAACCATATTGTTCCCAGTTCCTTTCTGTCAAGAGCCTCCCATTCTTCATCCCTCATAGCCGCCGACTGTTTTGATTTTTCGCCCAACGAAAGGTACAGATCCTTCTGGTACAAATAGTTGTCCATTTGCATCTTCCATAATTGAAAGTTTTGGCTGTTAAATTTCTTGACCCTAAACTTTCCCTCTTCCGCCATTGCTCCCATTCGAACTAGGAACTCTTCTTTCTTATGAGTTTACCAGCCAAATAGACCTTTTGGCTCTGATACCAATTGTTAGAAAACAAGACCACAGAGCAATAACACATATATAGTTAAATCATTAAACAAGATTCAAAACACATTAAACACATTACATAGAGACATAGATATAACATGGTTCACCCAAACAATGGGCTACGTCCACAAAGAAATTTCCAGTCCTTTTATTACAATCCAGAAAGATGAAGGGATACTGCCTACAGCAAAATCGCTGCACTTCCTCTTCACGTGCTCACAGTCTCTCCCACACAATCACAAATATTTTTTACAATACAAAAAAATACCATACACAGTCGTGTTACAATTCTTTGTTTTATAGGGGAAATACCATGGGAAAATACTTTGGCTAACCCAATACCATGGGTCTGCAAAATTGTTGGTCAACACACATCCCAATTAGGTAGGGGGAATGAGTGTACAATTCACCTGGGGTACAAACACAACTGAATAATATCTTTGGATCTAGAAGATCAGGCTCCACAACCAACAATCTCCCACTTGGAGACCGATCACAACAACTCCATCGCTACTGCATTTGCTGGACTATGCACTAGACGTTGGACTTGGAAAATTTCTTATTTTCACCTAATTCTTCCATGAACCTTTGCAACCAAATCATCTCCTTAATAGCCTATGTAGCAACAACATACTATGCTTTCGTTGTTGAAAGTGCAACAACCTATTGCAGTTTTGAAATCCAACTTACTGATGTTCCACCCACAGTAAACACATACCTTGTGGTGCTCCTCCTACTGTCTTTATTACCAGCCATATCGACATCAACATATCCCTGTAGAACAGTCTCTGAACCTCCAAAACATAATACATGTGAAGTGGTACCTCTCAAATACCTGAGAATCCACTGTACTACTTTCCAATGCTCTTTACTTGGATTATTCATATACCTGCTCAAAACTCCCATTGCATGTGCAATATTTGGTCTTGTGCACACCATGGCATACATCAAGCTTCTAATCATTGATGAATAGGGAATCCTCGACATGTAATCTATTTATTCCTGTGTCTCTGGACACATCTCCTTACTTAGTTTGAAATGACTGGATAAAGGTGTACTAATTGGTTTTTCATTCTGCATTCTAAACTTCTGTAACACCTTTTCTATGTACTCACCTTGAGACAATGTCAATTTGTGAATTTTCCTGTCTCTTGTTATTCTCATACCAAGGATTCGCTTTGCAGTAACCAAATCCTTCATCTCAAATGAATTAGCTTGTTTTATTTTGAGCACATTTATATCCTACATGTTAGACCCTGAAACAAGCATGCCATCCACATACAATAACAATATAATATATCTTCCATTATCTAGCCTCTTGAAATAAACACAGTGGTTAGAATGGCATCTATCATAACCTTGTTTTGTCATAAACTTATCAAATTTTAAATACCACTGCCTTGGAGCTTGCTTCAGGCCATAAAAGCTCTTCTTCAACCTGCAAACCAAATTCTCCTTACCTTTGACCTCATACCCCTATGGCTGCTGCATATAAATGTCTTCTTACAAATCCCCATGGAAAAAGGTTTTTTTACATCTAACTGTTCAAGATGCAAATCTTCTACCACCACTAGACTTAAAATAGTTCTAATTGAAGTCATTTTAACAACAGGAGAAAATATTTCATCAAAGTCAATACATTTATTTTGTGCAAACCACTTTACAACAAGTCTAGCCTTGTACCACTTCTTGCCTCCATCTTATTCCTTCAACCTGTAAACCCATTTATTCTGCAAGGCCCTTTTTTCTGGAGGAAAATTAACCAGATCCCAAGTCTGGTTTCTTACCAATGAGTCCATCTACTCATCCATGCCTTGCTCCCACTTCTTTCTAGTTTCTACCTGCATTGCTTCTTCATAACATTTTGGTTCACCAGAATCAGTCATCAATAAATAATACAGTGAAGGAGAGAATCGTTTAGGGGGTCTACTTAACCTGGTAGATGTTCTTACAGCTGCAGGAGTTTCAGGTTCTTGTTGATGCTCTTGATTTTTTGGTGCCTTTGGAACTTCATTTTCTTTGATTTCATCAAGCACTGCGTGCTCTGTGTTTTCCTTTTCCACTTTCTTTCCCTACAACTGATCTTTGTACAAGACCTTTTCATTGAATACTACATGTCTACTCGTAATGATTTTCGGTTTTTCATAATCCCATAAACGATAACCAAAATCATCAATCCCATACCCATTAAAGGTACATTTCTTGGATTTAGCTTCAAGGTTTGTTCTATCATCTTTATCAATATGGATAAATTCTTTGCAACCAAAAGTTCTCAGAAATGAGTATTTTACCTATTTACCTATCCATGCCTCCTCTGGAATGCCACCATCCAAAGCACTTGAAGGCCCTCTGTTTATTAAATAAACAACAGTGTTTACAGCATCAGCCAAAAAATGTAAGGGAAACCCTACATGCAATCTCATACACCTTGCACACTCCATGATCATCCTGTTCATCCTTTTTGACACGCCATTTTCTTGTGGTGTTCTAGGGACTGTCTTCTCTCTGTGAATCCCATTGTGTGAATAGTAACTATCAAACTCCTTGCTGCAGTGCTCACCTCCATTATCAGATCTAAGACATTTCAACCTTTTTCATGTCTCATTCTCAGTCAAAGATTTCCACTTCTTAAAAGTATCAAACACATTAGATTTCTATCTAATACAATAAACCCAAGTTTTTCTAGTTGCATCATCAATAAAAGTAACATAATAACGAGAGCCACCAAGAGATTGTACCTAAGTTGGTCCCCATACATCTGTATTGACAAGCTCTAACTTTTCACTCTTATTTTGTTTCCCAACCTTGAGAAAACTAACTCTCTCCTATTTTCCATAAACACAGTTCTCATAGAATTCCAAAATTACTTGCTTCAGATTTGGAAGCAGTTTCCTTGAGTGGATAATCTGCATCCCCTTCTCACTCATGTGGCCAAGCCTATGATGCCACAACGCCACACCTATTTCTGTGGAAGCTACAGAGATAGAATAATCAGTATTATGTGGACATAAATATAACGTACCGATCCTATCTCCTTTTGCTATTACCATTGATCCTTTAGTGACCTTCTACCACGTTTCTCCAAACGTAGACAAACAGCCGCCATCTCCCAACTGCCATGTTGAGATCAAATTTCTTTTTATAGTAGGAATGCACCTTACATCTTTTAGCAGCCAGTCATTTCCATTATTTAACTTAATCCATACCTTACCCTTTCCAACAATTTTACATGGTATGTCATCTCCCAATAGCACATGCCCAAAATAATCTTGAACATAATCATGAAAGAATTTCCTATGGGGTGTAGCATGACATGAAGCCCCTAAATCTACTACCCAGTAATCACTAGTATTATCTAATGCAACAATCCATTAGAGGAAATTTCAATTTAAAATAGGCCTTCCAAAAATAATAGAAATTCCATGTCATCATGTATTAGCCAATCAAAATGCTTTAAAATTAAAAAAGGGAGCACCTCTTAAACAAATTTTTAATATAAATTTGGGGATAGGTATCATAAAAAAGCTACTTTTTTTGTTCGTATTTTCGACATATCTCCCTGTGTTTTTACTCAAATTTCAATCGGGATATCTCGTTGGATGTGGAATTTAATTCCGCATCCAACCAGTACCCACTCGGCATACTTTTGATGGGCCCCGCTACCCCAAAAACAAGAAATACCTGGAAAAAAACATGCTGATGACATCATCATCACATTTTTTTTAGGTATTTCTTGTTTTTGGCGTAGCAGGTCCCATCAAAAGTATCTCGAGTGGGTACTCATACATCATCATCATGTTTTTTTCCAGGTATTTCTTGTTTTGGGGTAGCAGGGCACGTCAAAAGTATGCCGAGTGGGTACTCATTAGATGCGGCATTTAATTTTGCATCCAACAATATCTCCCAATCGAAATTTCAGTAAAAACACAGGGAGATATGACGAAAATACGAACAAAATATTAGTTTTTTCTTTTCTTCCTCCAAAATTAATAAATATTATTTTATTAATTTAACTATTTTTTATTAATTTAACTATTATTTTATTAATTTTCCTTAGGAGGCCCATTTTGAGTTTAAATTTCCTCTAATGAAAGCATCTTGTAACACATCACCTACTACATTCGCTTCCTGAGTAGTCTCTTGCTGTATGTCTCCTTTCTTCTTTGGAGCTCTACAGTCTTTCTTTAGATGCCCTTTCTTACCACAGTTCCAGCACTCCATTTTTCCAAATCTGGACTTGGATCTACCATTTCCAGACTTGTTGCGGTTACCTGGGCTCTTTCCTCTCTCCTTTTGTCTCCCTCTGCTCTCCATGGTCAATGCATTACCTGATGTCTCACCTATGCTTTTTCTTTGCATTTCCTCGCTAAGAATAATACCAACAACATCATCAAACTTGAGAGTGTTTGAACTAGGGACAGAGTTACTTACAACCATGACCAAGCTATTCCAACTTTCTAGCAATGAACAAAAGATTAGAAGAGCCCTAACATCATCACCAAAGTTCACTTTTACAGAACTTAACTGAATGGTAAGCGTATTAAACTCATTTAAATTATTGACAACAGATCCACCTTCCGACATCTTCATATTAAATAAACGCTTCATTAAAAATACCTTGTTGGAAGACGAGGGTTTTTCGTAGAGCTTATCCAATACACTCATCAAGTCCTTTTTTTTTTTGTTTCCAAATATTGAAAGCCACCAACGAAGCCATGCACAATTGTATTGTTCCCAGTGCCTTTTTGTCAAGAACCTCCCATTCTTCATCCCTCATAGCCGCTGACTATTTTTCTTTTCTGCCCAGCGTCAGGTATAGATCCTTCTGGTACAGATAGTCCTCCATTTTCATCTTCCATAACTAAAAGTTTTGGCAGTTAAATTTCTCGACCCTAAACTTTTCCTCTTCCGTCATTGCTCCCACTCGAACCAAGAACCCTTCATTAGAGGAAATTTCAATTTAAAATGGGCCTTCCAAAAATAATACAAATTCCATGTCATCATGTATTAGCCAATCAAAATGCTTTAAAATT
>LPNX010823469.1:75125-170828 GCA_001517045.1 Pseudotsuga menziesii
TACCACTAGCACCCTCTAACCTATATCTCTGACACAGACACATCCCTATGTCTACCTTTACCACTAGCACCCCCTAACCTATATGTCTGGCGCACACACACAAATCCCTATGTCATACCTTACCACTAGCACCCCCTAACCTATCTCTTTGACACACACAGACACACATCCCTATGTATCCCCTTATTACTAACACCCCTTAACCTATATTTTTCTCACACACACATACCTTGAGTTGTAAAACAATATAGTTAGGTTGAAGAGAGGGGGGTGTTAAGGCACAAAGACTAAGGGATTGCTTGTTAATTACCCCTAAACCTTGAATGATCCCTTAGCCGTGCAACTAACTTCTTAAATGCTCCAAAATTCTATTAGAGTAAAAAACGCCCATGTTTAAGTTAACAATAACACGTGTGCATTTAGTCTCAGTATAAACAATAACAGTCCCTATCTGAGAAACACTCTAACACATTTCACATAGGTTTGACAATCCGCGTGCAATTTTAGGTTACAGACAGTGTGTGAACATTCTCTTCTTCACCATATTATCACACAAAATTGTTTTTGACATCAAGAATCTTCACCACAAGTTTCTAAGTATTGCTTGGAGCATCGTATACATTGAGGAGCAAGAAATAAAGAATTAATTGAGCAAGAAAGAATCCATTAATTGAGAAAGGAGCAACATAGAGCATCTCCACCATTGTTTTTATTGCAATTGAGGAGCTAGTAGAGGCAACATTAACTTGGTCATTGTGGTGGAGTGTGTAGACACAATTGAGAAAGAAACACAAGAAACAAACCAAGCTTGGGGAATTTCCCATTGAGGAGCACCATAGAGAATGTCCACCATTATTTTTCTTGCAATTGAGGAGCTAGCAAAGGCAGCATTAACATGGTCATTGTGGTGGAGTATGTAGACACAATTGAGCAAGAAACAAACCAAGATTGGGGAATTTCCCATTGAGGAGAACCATAGAGCATCTCTACCATTGTTTTCTTCCCCCTAACTTGAGTATCTAGACACCATTGAGCAACAAAGAAACCAAGATTGGGTAGTCTCCCATTGAAGAGTACCATTGAGGAGGTAGCAAAGGAAACCATATATATCATTGATCATTATGGTGATGGGAAACTCACGCAGTCGAGCAAGAAAATCAGCAAGGAAGAGGGTACTTAATGAAATCCTTGAAGAAATTAGAGAGAAGAAAATAAATGACATGACCAATCAAAGATGCTTTATGGACACTCAATCAATTCTGGTTGTTGAGGATGCCACATTTCTTCCTATCAATCCGCATCAACAAAGACAAAATCATTCACTCAAGGGGCCTGCAGTCTCCATATCAGTAGAAGAACGAGCACTGCATGGCACTGATCAAGGAGAAAAACGTAGGTGCACATCAAGTCCACCTGAAACCTTTGCAGATTTAATTGAATGTGGGTATACAAGTGACGAAGTTAGAGAGACGTTGAATTTCGAACGTATGCTTGAAGAAGACAATGTTGTTCAGACCACCCAAGAGGATTTCCAATTGCCACTGTCCGACCGTCTGGAAGACACGGAAGGACATGAATCTCATGTTCAAACTCTAGACCAATCGGGTGATATGGTACATGGTGCAGTTCCAACCTCCCTACCTCCATTAGCAACTTCACACCGAAGAACTCCAAAACGTATACAGATTGATGAAAGTATCATTGGTTCGCTTGAAGGTACGCTGTCTAAACGTAGTATTGCATATCAATATCGACAAATACTTGTCAACTATTTTGATTCTAAAAGTGATGGAGATAAATGTAGATTATTTATATCGTTGTTAAAATATAGGTCTATGACTGTTGTTAGGAAAAACTTAAGGATAAAGTTGTTAAACAATTCTGAACCAAGTTCTCATGTTGTCAGAATTTTGGTAGATGCGTTTAGTACTATTGGAAAGAAATCTTGTGCAAAGGATTTGCAATGCAGCTTGTTGTGTGTTGTCACAATCAATCATGAACAAAAGAACCAGGGCCCTTCGCCTTCTTGAGCCTACATCCAAAATTGCAGGATTGGATATCAAAGCACTCCATAGGTATTGTTCTAGAAGAGAACAGCTTGACTCTGGTGTAACAGATGTATGTTCCTTCGTTGGCAGGTTACCACGCTCCGATATGAATCTCATTGATGTGGTAAAGGGACTGGTGCAAGAGTTTTGGCATGACAATAGTAGACCTTCATCCAACCAAAAAGATGTACTAAAATTGAGAAGGGGTTTAAGGGATCATGAGCCCCACATTAAACATTTTCTTGACATGACACAAAAAGAATTATATGAGACATTTAGGCATGAACATAATGAACATAACTTGGGCCAAAGATCCTTCGAGAAATGAAAACCATGGTATGTTAAAATAAACACAACTCGTAACACATGTTGTTGTCGATATCACATTGAGTACGGTTATTATTATGACACATATATACATATATTGTGTGTTTTTAATAACACTCTTGTGCAGGAATGCTCAACTACATTGCCACCGACATCATCTAGAGATTTTATCCATAGCATCTTGTGTAGAAGGACAGAAGGTTGCACATTTTATCAAAGGCCTTGTGTAGATGGGACATGCCCAGGGTGTGGTGGAATGGCATTTTTGGAAAAATGCATACATGTCACCAATGAGCATGAACTTGGGAGACATGAAGTGAACTTGCAGTCTTTCAAATATGTCACATATGATATTGGTGGAGGAAATGAAAGAAAAAAATTCCATTGGTCACCTCTTAGGTTAGTAACGAGTTCCTGAATAGTATTTTTTCCTTCATCTATTGCTACTTCATATATGTAACAACCTATTGATTTGTACATCTTTATTGTTGATATACCAGGTACTGGTATGCAACTTCATGGAGGAATTCTTTGAAAAGACACAACAGTATGTAAAGCATGTACATCTGGCTCGTTGGAAAGATGAGCAGTTTAGAGCGTGCAGGGATACATTTCCTATTTGAACTATATTATCAGTGGTCAATTTTGTGGAAAAATACACTCTTCAACCACAAAACGAGATTCAAAGTCAATATTATCACTCATACCAGGTCATCATAATGGTCCATATCACCTATAGACATGGGGCAGATAGTACTGAAGAGAAAATGGTTATATTGAAGGAGTATCACTTTTACATAAGTGATGGTAGGTGTCATGACTTGGCTTTTGTACAACACAGCTTTCGATTGTTCTACAAACACTTGGAGGATAACAATATATAGATGGAACAACATTGGATTTGGTCTGATGGTTGTGCGGGGCAATTCAAAAATTCATGTGTCTTCCAATGGTTGTGTATTCTCCACAAGAGGCACAAGGTGCGACATATTTGGAACTATTTTGAGACTGGAAATGGAAAAGGGGAACATGATAGAGCAGGTGCATGCATCAAGACTACATTACATAGGAGATGAAATTCACAACAATTTTTCTTATCTGAGATGCAAAGACCATTATTGCATGGTGTTCTTCAGTGATGGGGCAGGGAGCTAGAAGGCAAGTAGACCAATCATCTCCAAAAGAACATGTACATAGATATTTCTAAGAGGTGGTCAATCTAGATCGATCACACCTATATGAGTGCAAGACCATCCAAGGAACTCATGCATTCCATTCAGTTAGGATGCCAGACAATGCTATAGTTGAAATGTGGACAAGGAAACTCTCTTGTTTTTGTTATCCATGTAGCAGTGGTGAATGGGACAACTATGAATCCACAGATTGGGTTGACAACTGGGATCGTGTATCACTCCCCATTGGTCAACAAATAACTGCAGAATTATCCCAGTTGGAGGAGGGCCAGTCGATTATTTCACATGACTACAACCACATTTCAAATCTCATATAACCAGGTTAGACTATTATGTTGATATCTTTGAAATTTTTTACGACTAGTTGTGTTTAGTTAGCTAACTCCTAGGTCTACACTTTATTTTATGCAGGGCACATATACGCAGTGGTTTCCTCAAGAGACAATGAATGGAAAACTTACTACTGTATGGCATGTTGCTTGGATGTGAATCAGACCCTCATTGTCTCATTAAGCAACTCCGAGGGCAACGATTTTCCAATTGGGTCGATGGTTATCAAAGGAGAATGTTTGACACAGGTTTCCCACGCATGAAAGAAAAATGTTATGTATTTGAAGATTATAGACCATGTCAAATTGTATACCATTATACAAACTTAGTATTTGAACAAACCTCCATCCCCAAACAATGCCAAACAAGAACTCATCAAAGTCATGATACTTGTTTCCTTACTTCGAGCACGAGAGGCTAAAGGATACCATTTCTATTAGAGGTGATCCCGATCATCTAGTCAAAGGACCACAGGTAGATAGTCAGGTATATGGTAGTCAGATATTTTGGTTCATGGTCTCATTGATTATTTACAGGTTGATAGATTGAGCACTTGATAGATTGATAAATTCAATAAAATTCTACAACTTGATAACTTACACCTGAGCTTCATCATGGATTTGTTGTATTTATATTGATAACTTTCCAATCCTATTAACTCAAGTTTGCACCATAAACCATATTTTTCATTCTTAACCATAGAAACCATAGTTTGGGGGTCAACTTCTCATATTGCTCGACCATGAACATGTGGCTAGCGTTCCCACATGGACCCTACCTAAACACGCTTTCATGACCCACCGAAACATTGTTTTGATGCACGGTTTCCATTCTATGCCCTGGTTAGGGATTCAACAAGTGTCCCTGAAAGCCTGGAGGAGGTGGGATTCAGTGTGCGATATAATGATGGTCGTTGCTTGGATCAAAGAGCCATCGGCTCCGTTAGATTCAAGACATTGGGATAGTGCTAGGGGTGGCCCTCTAATTTGGTTTAATGGATAAGGGATCATTTTTTTGGTCAATTTTGGAAACTAGGGTTTTTCTTAGTAAGGGAATGCCAAATGTTTGCACTGCTGAGTAAGGGATTGCCAAATTTTTGCACACATGGGTCAACTTCGCATATTGCTCAACCGTGAACATGTGGCTAGAGTTCCCACATGGAACCTACCTAAACACACTTGCATGACCTACCAGAAGCTCATTTTGATGCATGGTTTCCACTCTATGCCCTAGGTAGGGATTCAACAGGTGTCCCTGAAAGCCTGTAGGAGGTGGGATTCAATGTGCGATAAAATGATGGTCGTTGATCGGATTGATGAATCATCGACTTCGTTGGATTCAAGAAAATGGGATAGTTCTAGGGTGGCCCTCTACTCTAGATCCATGGATAAGGGATCATTTTTTTTGTCAATTTTGGAAACTAGGGTTTTTCTCCATAAGTGAATATGAAATTTTTGCACATAGGGGTCAACTTCGCATATTGCTCGACCATGAACACGTGGATAGATTTCCCACATGGAACATGCCTAAACACACTTACATGACCTACCAAAAGCCCATTTTAATGCACAATTTCCATTCTATGCCCCGAGTAGGGATTCAACGTGCGATGAAATGATTGTCGTTGATCACATAGACAATCCATCAAATCCGTTGGATTCAGGATATTGGGATAGTTCTAGGGGTGGCCCTCTACTCTGGGTTCATGGACAAGGGATCATTTTTTCGGTCAATTTTGGAAACTAGGTTTTTGCTTAGTAAGTGAATGTCCAATTTTTGCACATAGGGGCCAACTTTTCAAATTCCTCGACCATGAATGTGTGGCTAGCGTTCTCACATGGAACATACCTAAAAAAACTTGCATGACCCACCCAAAGCCCATTTTGATGCATGGTTTCCATTCTATGCCTCGAGTAGCGATTCAACAGGTTTCCCTAAAAGCCTATAGGAGGTGGGATTCAATGTGAGATAGAACGATGGTCGTTGCTTGGATCAAAGAACCGTCAACTCTGTTGGATTCAAGACATCGATATAGTGCTAGGGTGGCCCTCTAATCTGGTTCAATGGACAAGGGATCATTTTTTGGTCAATTTTGGAAACTAGGGTTTTGCTTAGTAAGGGAATGTCAAATTTTTGCACATGGGGATCAACTTCGCAATGCGCATATTGCTCGATCACAAGTGTGTGGCTAGCGTTTCGACATGGAACATGCCTAAACATGCTTGCATGACCTACCAGAAGCCCATTTTGATGCACGGTTTCCATTCTATGCCCCGAGTATGGATTCAACATGTGTCCCTAAAATCCTATAGGAGGTTGGATTCAACATACGATAAAATTATGGTCGTTGCTCGAACCAACAAGCCGTTGACTCCGTTGGATTCAGGACATCGATATAGTGCTAGGGGTGGCCCTCTAATCTGGTTCCATGGATAAGGGATCTTTTTTTGGTCAATTTTGGGAACTAGGATTTTGCTTAGTAAGTGAATGTCCATTTTTGCACATAGGGGTCAACTTTGCAAATTCCTCGACCGTGAATGTGTGGCTAGCATTCCCACATGGAACCTGCCTAAACACGCTTGCATGACCCATCGAAAGCCCATTTTTATGCACGGTTTCCATTCTATGCCCCGAGTAGGGATTCAACAAGTGTCCCTGAAATCCTATAGGAGGTGGGATTCAACATGCGATAGAATGATGGTCATTGCTCGGATCGACGAATTGTCGTCTCTGTTGGATTCAGGACCTTGGGATAGTGCTAAGGTGGCCCTCTACTCTAGGTCCATGGATAAGGGATCATGTTTTTGTCAATTTTTGAAACTAGGGTTTTGCTCAGTTAGTGAATGCGAAATTTTTGCACATAGAGGTCAACTTGAAGGTGATTCTAGATCTTCCCCTCTTGAAAACATACTTGTTGCAAACTATTATTCCATGTATAGCTGTTGAGAATTATTTTATTTGTTGTGAGGTGTTTAACTTAACTTGTTTCCCATCATTGTCAAGCAAGAAATATTCTTTGTTTTTGTTTTAATCAAGGTGAAAGGAGTTGTCAATCTCTATGTGGAGGTGAATTGATCTTAGGATCTTGAATATCATTCGTGAGACTGGAAATTCGAAAGAAGGTTTTTTACCATATTAATTTAGCTTGGTCATCCAAGAGATGTGAGAATTTGTATGATGAAATGCAGGAGGAGACACAACCATTACATCAGTAACCATGTAATGGAACATGTTTATGTTTAGAAACAAGTGGCCAACCTATTACGCCTTTATTACAAAATATATATATCTTCACACTAAAAATGTTTCGAATAATACTCCATAAAGATAAATTTATAAAACAAGATTCAAAATAGTACTTCTCTAATCAATTTAAACTATAATAAAATCACACATACTTTTTGTCTCTTCCAAAGTTGTTCCTCAAGGCCATTCATCAAATGCCATGTAGATTGACAAAATGATAAAATAATGTGCACGATATACATAATGTGCAGGATATAGTCATAACCATTATTTTCAATCAACCTTATAATACTTGGATACTTTTAGGTTTGATGTGAATCCCATGTATTCATTAGATGAAAGACATCATGCCAAACACTAATTTTATTTATGCAGAGCACACAGGTGCATCACTTATGTGTGTCAACTTCATGCATCCTTTAAAATTTTGTTAGGTTGTTATGTGTGTAAGGTGATTTTGTATTCCACTTAGTTGGATTAGTTTCTTAGTTGTGTTGGGTGCTTATGTGTATTAGGTATGATCCGTCTTTATGAATACAATTTAACATTGTTAATATAACATTGTATATGCAATTGGATCGTGGTAAAAACAATTGAAATGTACATTTTTGTCATTACATAATATTGTAATTGTGCATTGCTCTCAAATTTATAACTGATATCTCCATGCAATTGTAAAATCTATAAAAAATTGGGAACATTACACATAGAAACATTCTTGGCCACATGTGTATAATCAGACTTAAAAGACTGAACCATAAATATCTCAAGAGCCTTGATATGAAATATTTTTTATATCATGAAAGTTATAATACAAAAATAGAAGGCCCATATATGGCCTGTCAATGTACATGTATCAAAAACATCTTTGATGTACATCTGCAAACAAAAGTACATCTGTCTAGGACCGTGCCCCTATACTCTAACTCTGGATTGTACATAAAAATACATATTTGTCCTAGACTAACACATCAAAACTCTAACTTTCTCTTTTTTTTCTCGAACCTTGATGCTTGTTTCCTCTTTCGACGACCACTATGCATCTCTGGTGACTGCAAATCAATGACAATATTTCTTGATCAGGTATCTGAACACTACTAGATTTCGATCCAAAATCCGACGGAAACATCCGATGGTGCATGGATTTTTTCTTTTAACTGTACCAAAAATCACACAATTTTTTTTTTTTTGAAATTGTGGTCATAAGCGTCGCTTAAGCGACGGCTAGGCTCAATAAGCGTCGCTTAAGCGACGGATGTCCTCATAAGTGTTGTTTAAGCGACGACGCTTCAAATTGGTCAACCATTTAAATAAATACACTTAATTGGTCAATTATTAATTAACATGGAAGAACAAGGTGATAACCATCGCTTAAGCGTCGCACTGATATATGCTTAAATGGTTGAGTAAACATACAAAGATATGATTAAGTTATTTTTATTGAATATGGAATTAACCATTTATGAAAATTTATTTTACATGAAATAATAATTATTCAAATGTACTAGTAAACATACATGTAATTCCTATGTTGTAATGCTTCCTTTTATTTAAAGAAAAAGTTAGTAAAAGATATGCAGGTGTGTGAATTATTCTCTTCGTTCAAATCTAAAGTTGAACAAAGGAAATGTTGTCACATTCTTGTTTTTCCAATTGATTAGGAAATGTGTAAGGACTGCGAACGACGTCTCTACGAAAGGGTAATGGGTGGTACTAACCCCGTAGTGTAATTTAAAATGCAAAATATGAAAAATAAAGAGTATGTAGAGGGATTGAGACATAGGGAAATTGTAAGAATTGACTATAAACCTTAATGGTATTTCCTTAACTATTTGGGTCTATAGGGATCACACACAAATGGTTTTCTATTAGGGAATTAAATTCCTCTCACGATGGGACACCGTCTTTTGAAAAGTAGAGACACTTACAATGGAATTTCCAGAATGAATAAAGAGCTAAGATCCAGATGCAATGCCTATGAAGGCTAGAAATGAGAGAGTTATGATATACAAGCAGCAAAGATGAAATTTTTTAAATTTCTGCTCAACCATTGTCCAACATTGATGAGTAAATTGTCATTGGTGGACCCACTCTTAGAAAGGTTTGGACTTTGTAGGTAAGCCTTGATAAAGCATGACCATGAGAAAACTCTGAGCTTGTAAGAGATCTCGTAGATGGACCAAACATTGCTCATTCAAGTGATCCTTTGAAATTCAGCATCTGAAGAAGACCATCTTGCATTCAAGCCTGGGGATAGTGGGGTATTTTTATGCATGAGGAGGTATTACATTTTGCTATTATAATAAAAGATGGGGTTATTGTACACCCACTGCTAATATCTCCAATGTACCTCTACATAATGTTTTTCATTTTAGGGAGGTCATTATCTTAATGAGTTTATGCAGCACAGGTCAATGCTAATATCTCCAATGTACCTCTACATAATGTTTTTCATTTTAGGGAGGTCATTATCTTAATGAGTTTATGCAGCACAGGTCAATGCTAATATCTCCAAATGTACCTCTGCAAAATGTTTTTCATTTTAGGGAGGTCATTATCTTAATGAGTTTTTACAGCACAGCCCACTCCTAATATCTCCAAATGCAGCCTTGCATAATGTTTTTCATTTTAGGGAGATTATTATCTTTAATGAGTTTTTGCAGCGCCCAGATAGTCGCTTTGTTGGATCACAACAATCCCTTAGCTCGGGCCAAAGTTTTTCAGTCCATCCAAGAGTCCAAGACCTATGCTCTGCATTCCAAAGATCCCACAATAGAAAGATTTCCTTTTTAAGCTTCCTTGATTGAAACCCTTGGGAGTTCTGCAATGCATTGCTGTTGAGTTTTCAACTCCAAATATGGAATAAGAGAACATTTGCCAAAAACTCGACTAAAAAAAATATTTTGTCACTCAATAACAAATACAAAACAAAAGAAAGTCAAACTATATTATATTTTATACCTTTACATAAAATAAGAAAAAAACATCTCACCTTGTGAAATATTCACCATGTGTATGTAGTACTGATTTTCATGTTGAAGAGATTAGTGAGACATAGAAAGTTTTAAAGCCATTCAAATTTGTACTATTATTGCAAAGTCTCTAACTTTGCAAGTAGCAATTTTGGGGGAGTCATTACTTCTTAGATTTAGCCCAGCCCTAATTGACTATTTTTGGTTTCTTTACACAGACTCGTGGGCGAGGGATCATACTGTTTACCTTGGGGGGAAACCCTGTACTCGCCTCCTTCACATAGACTGTAAGGAGAACTTGCATCACATTATGGCGCCAATCTCTACTTCATTTCCAGTAGTCTTGTTGGGGAAGGGCGAAATTCTATATTTCGGAATTTCGATCGACTTTTTCTGCTGCGGATCGAGGTCGGCGTGTAGTTTTTGTTACAATTTGTGAAAAGTTGGTTTCCAAGATCCCAGATCGAATCCAAAATCGACCCAGGGCCAAATGGGTTTTCCGATGGCGGGCAGATCCATACAGATGAGTATAGCTAGCATCCTGTTTATTGTTATTTTGTCATTTGCTAATGTCTGTAATGGGTTTTATTTACCTGGAAGTTTGTGATGTATCTAACTATTGTCAGTGTTATTGGCCTTCACTATGATATTAGGTCACAATCAGAGTATTCCAAGAGGGATGCTGCTTGTTTTATGGTTGTTCTAGAATAACCTAGGTTAACCTTAAAAATAATTATCTGCTATCTCCAATCAATGTGTCTGTAACTTCCTCAATTATATGCAAAAGAAAAACAAGATATAGGATATAGAATTGTATGCACTTCCCCTGATTGCATGAATAGTAGGTGGAGGAAAGGAAATCTTGATGTAATATTGGGTTTGGAGGTATTTTTTTAGGAAATGATAATTGCATTTGCATCCCTCACAGTAATGTAAGTAGGTTCTTGTGAAAGAAACTATGCACAAGCAACGATATTATATCTTGTATGCTTGGTTCCGACTTAAGACCTCACATATGTCAAAAAGATAGATGATGCAAACATAATTTGCTTCTGTACTTGATCTGACAAATGTAACCAATAGAATGCACCCATTTCGAATGACCAAAAGTCAAGAAAAACCAAAGTCTGACAAGACCTTAGAAAACATGTCATTCAAATGGACTTCAGCTGCATTACCCAAAATCAAATAATATGGCAATTAGATCAGTAACTTGTTTATTTATTTACAGTTGTAACATATGAAACTGAAACATTGGAAACCAGCACGCTTTCAACAGACATGAAGTCACTCAACAGACTCAGTGGCGATACTGGAAAAGCTTTTCCTGTCATAAGAATAGGCTTCAAGTGAGAAGGTCCATCAGATGCAAAAATTAATCTAATATTGGCAGCATGTTTCTTTTGCCATTATATCCTTGGTAGGCTTAGCATCTATCATAAGCTTCACCGATCCTTATTAAACATGTGCATCCTTTCTTTGTAGTTATCATATAAAACTAAGCATTATGTTGTCCATAGAGCTTTCATATGACTCTCCACATCTTTTTCTGCTTTGACTACTGCTCTGAAATGAGATGTGTTCAGGCAACAGGAGTTTCTACAATCTTATTCTCCTCTAAATTTGGCTTTCTCCAACCTTTCCATCTGCTGGTAGTTTTGTTTTCACATGAGGAAGTCAGTACGGATAAGCCATGAGACTCTCCTTTAAATCCCAGGTACATATATATTCTCATCATGGATATGAACTATACTATCACTGACACAGTAACCACCTTACAACAACGCCACCTCAACCAAAATGTCCCGAAATTCTATGCTTGCAGCATCGTACAGAAACAAATCCTTCTACAATCCCCCAAGTGGAACGTTGAAATTCAGGGTTCATTGGTTTCATTCATTCAAATTAAAATCTTGTAGTATAATAAAACCCAAGGAGTCCATGCATACAGATCAACATCTAGTGGTGAATGTACAAACTTTTGATGCAAGTGACCGTTCACTGTTACTCTCATCATCATCCTCTTTATCCATACTAGCCAGCTCTCCATCAGATGTGCCATCATCCTCATCATCATCTGCTGATGTGGAATCACACTCAATCGCACTAGAATGGAATCCCTGATTGACTGGATTAACCAAAGCCTTCGATTTCTTTCTAGGAACACTAGGCTTCAACTTACAGCTAGCAGAATCATTGTCAAGACACACACTAAATGAAGTTTAAGACTTGAATTCATAATCTTAACATGTCTTCTAAAATGGGTCTTGTAGTTGCATTATCTTTAACAAGTTTGACAGCTCTTTGCTATAACTGCTTTTTGAAATAGGGAACTTCATCAACATTTACCTTCCTTTTCTTACCTGAAGGATGAACCTTGACTTGGAAGGGTGCATTCCTTTCTCTCCTTTCCCTTGGATTCTGCATTACAATATAGACAAGGTTTTTGTCCACATCAGAGCTGTCTTTTGTTTCTTGAGTCTAGTTATTAATAAGGTGCTGGATGGTTATGAAAACCCTGTTGATAAAGGACGGAAAATAAAGGTGGAATTGACGGGATTAGAGTTCCAAGACCAGGATGACCCAAATCGGGAGGTATCTCCCTTCAATAATTTTGGGATGATTATATATTGTATTGAAATATATACATACTTGGTGATATGGATTCTATACTTTGTGCATATTATTCAGTCAATGGCAAATTTATAACATATCACATCTCATCCCATAAGTTAAGAGTTTTACTTACAAAGGGCAGGCATCAAATTTACCTACTCTGTTTAAATTTACAAGAGGTGTTTGTATGTAAATGACAATTTGTCTATTGGCATGGACTTCTTGTGGCATCACAATGGGTGCATGAATATTTAAGCTATAAAATCTAAATTTCTGCTAGTCATTCTGAAATAGCACATGTATTCAGACTCGTCAACATTAATAGAACTGCGATCAGCTGAATTTCTTGCTAGGATTAAACTTGAGCAGCTTCTTTATATGTTCTTGAATTGTGTCATATTTTGTTTTCAGTTTGATGTGCTAGAGCAACACATTTTGATTGGATGTGCTAGATTAACAAAATGATTTCCTTCTTGATATATTTACACAGAGGATGCTATTCAGGCCAAGAATGTATTCCTTGCTATTATGTCACATGAGATAAGGACTCCTTTGAATGGCCTTTTGGGACTGGCAGAAGCTTTGGAGGCTTCAGAACTGAGAGATGAATAGAGAGAACTTGTTAGAACCATTCTGTCATCAAGTGTTATGATTGCTGATATACTGGGTGGCATCCTCAACCTTACAACCATGGAATTTGGTGAGATCAATTTTCTTTTTGTTTCAGATATCAATTTTAATTTTTAACCAATTGCACACCTGATAATTATTTGATAGGTGGACAAACATTTTATTTTTTCTGAAGTGTTGTGCATTTCAGTCCTTGAGGATTTTTAGCGACTAAGATGTAGGATCATTTGTAAAGAACGAGTTTGTTTTTTCTCATGTCTTGTGCAGTTCAGTCCTTGAGGGTTTTTAGTGACTAAGATGCAGGATCATTTGTAGAGAATGAGTTTGTTTTACTAATGAGTGTTTCCCATATATGAATGAATTTACAAGACAGTGAAATATGTTTTCGACGATGAGGATAACAAATGCATGATACTAAAGATTTTCTTATTTGACAAAGTAGCCAAATCAAATGGAGGGTAGTTTCTTCTGTTTTGTAGTGTGTGAAAGATAGCATGAGATATGCAGTGAATGTTCTAAATAGCAGTCAATAAAACTCACAAATTTCTTTACAAGACCAGCCGTTCCATTCTAGCACTTGAGCCTTCAATTATATTGATAACTACATTCGGTGAGCATGTATATTGTAGGCCAATGTGAGTAGTTATTGAACATTAATTATGGCTTTTATTGAGTGGACCATGATTTCCCCCAAGTATAACAGATTGACATTTGATGGATTTTTTTGTTTGAAAGTACAAAAGTAAACAATAAATTCAACTAATTCCAGTTGTAAGGATCTTAATCTCATTCTTCTTCTGCATTCAAAAGAGTAAATACTTCTACTCTGAAATTGGAAATTTTCAATCACTTGGCACCAGAGTATTGTATCCTGTATCCTGTATCTAGGAAATTTTCAATCAATTGGAAATTGTGTTCTAATTACAATGACTCCTACTATATCTTCGTCATAGTCTATTCGGATATACACCAATACTGAGAGGGGGGTGGGGGGTGAATTAGTATTGGACATATTTAATCATTAGGCAGAAGTTGGGGGTTGTTTCAAGTTTGTTTTAACTTGTAGCCCTGAAAAGATGGATTTTGCATGTTACTACTCTTGAAAGTTGAGGAAGCTCTGGAATCTTTCACAATCTTGTTTTGTGAATAATAAATATTATCTTCATAGCAGAGATCTACTCTTGAAAGTTGAGGAAGCTCTGGAATCTTTTGCAATCTTGTTTTGTGAACAATAAATATTATCTTCATAGCAGAGATACTGATCAGAACAACAAAACTCCCATCCTCTACCTTCAGAACTTGATTTACTAGGTGTTCTTCAAGTTCGATGGATAAGGCACGCCTCATAACAAGTTCACACACTTCTCCTGCTGTTCACACACAAGATTGATTATTAGAGGCTGTTACATGCTCAATTTTTTTGGCTTTTTGCTTCTTCATAGTTGTATGGGACTGTTTTGGGGTTGAAAAGTGCCCATAATCCATGTAGGTGTGCCCAGGACTACTATAGGTGACTGATTATGCTCATGACAGTCCACATTTTTTAAGATCCATGGTTGTTCCTCATGAAAGTCACCCAACGAAGTGCCCATATTCTCACTATGGAGTGATGCACATACACATTATATGAACAGTCCATTCAACATTCATGAAATAACAACAGTAGCAAATTAATTCTTTAGCAAGGATTCACTACCAAAAATGGCCATCATTGTAAAGTGAGAATACAGTGATATTTATCAGCAGTAACAAAACATAATCAGACTTTTAATTAACCCTCAAACCTGGTCATTTCCTGAATGTAGCAAATTAATGGCTGTGCTGAACACTTAACTGACTGAGTTTGTAGGGAAGAACTTCTTTTTGGTTCACAGGACCACAATTTCTCTTCAATATACAGTCTTCATACCCAATGATCATGCCCAGCTGGAAAGAAACTTCATCCCAATAAATTAACACAGTATGACAGTCAAAACGCTGAGAGGATGGTACCCACGATTTCTGGAAATGATGGCAGCAGGGTATCTTCCCATGTGGCCACAACTCAGTCCATGAAATCCTATAACAACTTGTATATAAAAAAAATGAGAAGACTACTGAGATTATGCCCTTCCTCAACAAGTAACCACTACAAGGCTCTCACAACTCTCCAATAAATGGTGACTGTTTCCTTTGCAATTTCAGACACTCTCCATAGATGCCTTTGTGTGTCTAATATAAACTCTTGAATGGCTTATGCAATTGCAAAGGAGGTGTGGCTTATGTAGTTTAGTTGTCTGTAGCCTTTTCCACTATGTCTTATACCCCTTTTGCGTTTTAGTTGAAAAAGTAAGAGCTGGAGGAACAATATTGATATTATAAGTTGTTCCTTTGCAGGATGAAGAAAAGAAGGATGCAACTTTGAGTTTGGCAGCAAAGAAAAAAGCAGACTCTGATTCAGATGAGGAGGATTAACAAGAGCAGCAGAATAAAGAAAAAGGGGTTTCAAATAAAAAGAAGAAGGTTCTGTATTTGTTTATTCCACATTCACTACTCTGGTAGTGTTCTCCGCTTCGATTTCATAGTTCTCAAGGGTGTTGATTTCTGTGTTACTTGACCTACAGCTTCAATGGAGAATGAAGATTGCAGAACTTAAGCAGCTTTGTTCCAGGCCGGATGTTGTTGAGGTGTGTTATAACTGTTTTCTCAGCTTACTTGGATGCTTATCATTCCATTTATAGATTTATAAAGGTTTCACTATTTTTCCATAAATTTCTTTTTTAATTTTAAGATACCTTTGCTTCAGTGTTCATCTATAGCTTTCCTGAGTGTGATTTCTTGATCAGGTCTGTTCATAATATCTTTCCAAGAAAGGATCTCAAGACTGATCTGAAGGTCAGTTTAAGACAAGAAAAAACATGACAATATCATAGCCATAGAGGTCTGAAGCTCTAGAATTGAAACTCCATGGCCACTGTCTCGTGGCCATCCACTAATTCATGGATATCAAAGCTTCCTGGGTGGTACTGCAGAGCTTCCTTGGACAGTTGGTTAGCCTTCATATTGAGTTCCCTGTAGATGTGTCATCCTTCATTTGTGGTTTTTGCAGCAGGACATTCAACAGTGAAAAGTACCAAACAAGAGAACTAGAACGAGAGAAGAAAGGAAATATCACATCATTAGCATGGCTATATGCTATATACTTTGGCATGTATACTAATTAGAATGGCTATATGCTTTAGCATGAATACTAAATGTGAAGTAAGTTCATATTTTTGAATTAATACACTACATTTTTTTCTGTTGAAGAATATATACACTTTTCCTCATCATCGGATCCACATAAAGATCCAGTACTCCCTATACATCAAAGTCGAGAATGTCATGAAATGACAAAGCAATATTAGATTGTGTTTATACCAATTGTGGTTCATTATTGGTCTTTTCTGAGCATTTTTTTGGTTTTACCATTGTTTCTGTCATGTTTGATTGTATTCTTCTTTCCTGTTGTCATTTTGAATGAAAGTTCATTAACATTCCTAATGACCATTTGTTTTTGATGCATGCATCAGGCATTTGCTGTTATTGCTAGCTCTTCTCTTCGGATTGATTTGTCATGTGTACTGGAGCATGTTTTTGCAGAACTAACAACATTTTTGTGAAAGGTAAGCTTTACCTTTGCATTGCAGCTGTGCCTCGCCTTTGAACATTGTTTTAATACAAGCCATTGGGCTTGACTTTGCTTTAATTTTTTATTTTACTTCCTAAAACATTTCTTATTGCATTTGAACTTTCACACAGGCCAATCGTGCATTAAGGCAAGCTTCATTGGGGACTCTTAATTGTTTAGTTGTTGCTTATGGTGATAAAATCACTTCATCTACATTTGAGGCTATTATCACAGAGCTTCCCTCACTTATCAGGTTTGGGCCCATGGACAATTTAGTGCTTGCTTCTATACATAACATAATGTAGTCGTAGGGCTATTTTATTTACTTGGTTGGGTTCTGATGGTACGTTAATGGTTTCCAGTGATCCAGACCTACATATGACTGCTTTAGCATTGGAACTTTGTTGTACAATGATGGATGATAAAAATCGTCACCGAAATGTTGGTGCTGTAGTATGTGACATGGTTCTTCCACGAGCTCTTGTTCTAGTCAGGAGTTCATTGTTGCAGGGTCAAGCTCTGCAGGCAAGCTTTGTACCTAATAATTTTATCATCATTTTTATGTGGGGCATTATAGCAGATTACATGTTTCTTGCGGTTGGTAAGTATGGTTGTATGTTTGAACTTGCAGGCTTTGCAAAAAAAATTTGCATCTTTGGTGCAGTCAGCAAACACAAGCTTTGATGCTTTATTGGATGCTCTTCTTTCAAGTGCCAAACCTTCTCCACAATTGGGTGGTCTTGCAAAGCAAGCTCTCTATTCAATTGCTTAGTGTGTGGCAGTTCTTTGCCTTGCTGCAGGAGATAAGAAATGTGCATCTACTGTAGAAATGTGCTCAGTTGTTTCCTTATTCGAATCTTGCTACTATGCTCTATAGGTTGGTTGAAAGTTGCAAGCCTAATTTTCTGTACCTTGAGAGGACCGCAATACCAATTTTGTGGTGTCCCAAAAGGTATCCAACATGAAAATTGCAACTCCCTATTTTGGGTAGACTTGCAGAAGCCATAGATATAGATTTTGCAGTCAGTCAGGCTTTAACACTAATGGTGTGGATGCACAGGAAGAAGCACTAACGTGGGAGTCAAGAAAAGAAGAGATTAGCATGGCAATTATTCTTACAGAAAGATTGCCTTTGAAGACTACATTCCAACAGCCTACCCATTTTGGTTTCTCATACAAATGTAAGTATAATGTAGTAGGGGTCCAGGGAGCCATGCTCGCTCTCTCAGTACGTTTCTTCTTTTTGAATAAAACCCTTTGGTAGTGCCATAGTGGTAGCTTAGCTAGAGCTTAACAAGTTTGAGCTAGGGCAGCTTGAGTCTTAGTCCACAAGGCAAGTGTACAACGACCATGTGGACGTAAACCTCCCTTCTTATATTGATGTGAAAGCTAGGACATCTATGCTATAAGTTGGTGTTTAACCAGCAAAAGATAACTTCTAAACTAACTGTAAGTAGCTTTTGATACAAGTGTTAGTTGTATTTTCCTGGGATACAAACTTGACTTGTCATATTCTTAGACCCTTATACTATATAGTTATTGATACAAAATATATGCAGGCAAGTAGATTTGGAAATCTGTTAAACCAAACTCTCAACAATGTCAATACAAATTTTATCTCCTTTGACAAGGAATGCCTCAGCCCTCTACTGATGTTCAAACTTATGACAACAACTCTAGTTCATTTTTCTGCAAATGATCTTGACTTTTGTTGGAGATGCCAACATGAAATTATCTTAGAAGTGCTGTTCAACCTTGAATATCCATGTGGATTGCTATTGGTCAAACCTTTGTACTTTTGAAATACCTCCTACAATTATCAGAAATCTGTTGGTGGCACTTCTGTTCCATAAGATATGTCTGTACATTATCTTATCATTCAAAACACGTTATTCCCTTGCATTTCAACATAAGTTCTGATTCATGATACATCATTTGATTGAAGCATCGATGATCTTGGAGAAACTTAAGATTTCAGTGTCACAAGATTCTCCATAATCTTGGTACTGGACTAAATGCTATGCTCTGAAACTATCCAGATGGTCGAGCAAACGAGTATCATTCTGGAGACTTTGTATACCCAATTTGAAGGTATTTAAAAAAAAAAAAATCACTTCTGTCGCTTAAGCGACACTTAGTTATGTCGCTTATCCGACACTTACCCTTTCTATCCGTCAGTTAAGCGATGCTTATTCACGTCGCTTATCCGACAGTTACCCTTTCTATCCGTCGCTGAAGCGACGCTTATTCACGTCGCTTATCCGACACTTACCCTTTCTCTCCGTCGCTTAAGCGACGCCGGTAGGTGTAAATGTTGTTTAAAATTTTCGTCATCATCGCTTAATAAGTGTCGAATAACCGACGATGTACATTCAACCGACGATTACTTAAATGTTGCTTAACCGACGGTTACTTAGTTGTCGGATAACCAATGACAAGTTTTCGATGCTTATAAAAAAACCAAAGTGTCGTACATGCGACAGGGAAGTGTCGAAAATCCGACATGACGACCGTCGGATTTTTGGTCGAAATGTAGTAGTGGAACTAGTACTGTCCAGAAATAACAAAGTTTGAAAATTTTAAATATGACTCAATTGTACATAAAACAAAGAATTACTGCATCCGTCTGGGGTATAGGTTCCTCTGGTGTCCTCCTCCTTTCAGATATTCTCTTTGCAATGCTTCTCTACGAATAAAAAAAAATGTGTCAATTATCTCAAGAATTATCAACATGTACATGAATGAGAAAGTACTAATCAATTATGTAAAAAATGAACATGTCACCAAAAAAACCATTTCTAGGGGAAGAGGTTGGGACTCTTCAGTAGGAAGAGGATCCGTAGGTTGAACATCAACCCCATTTGCATGCTCTAATGGACCAGCATGTGGCTACATTCACCAAATGATAAAATAGTTAGACATCGTGCATGCCCATAAACAATACAAATGAACTGTACAGTTACAAATATTCTAGTAGATGTACCTCAGTGTGACTTATCCTTATTGTAGATGCAACATTGACTGCATCATCATCAACCCCACTAAGGTCTCGCACGGATGACTCTACATCTTGATGCTGTAAACATGCAAAAACAGCATTAAGAAAAACTAGTTGTGAAGTGAATTCAAAGCTAACCAACAACTGCCATTGGAAGTGTGTACATTACCATGGGATGAGTAGGTTGATCCTCATGCACACCCGCTCTAATGTAAACAACCCCCTTATCTATGTTTGGACTACAGAGATATCCAAACCAAAGAGGCAATGCAGGATTTGCAATGATGTCTACAGTCATAAAGTGTTACCATATTTAGACATGGAGTTGAATGGATGGAATAATATGTACTGAAAAACTAACATGTTCTAATATACTTACCCCTTCCTGGGACATATCTCCCCCATGGGAGTGACCACTTCCATCAATTTCTTGCCCCTCTTTAGATGCTGATAACATCTGCAAGTTTAAAAATGATAAATATTATCAATCTATAAAGGAGTGTACAGTAAGAAATTTAAATAATTCGAACAAGATTCAGTCATTAACCATGTACTTACATTCTTCAAGTAATCATAAATTCCACCTTGGAGTATTTCGTTTAGATTAATGTCTCCAGCATCACTTTCTAAGTGGGATTCCTGCAACTTCAAAAATTGTAAATATTAGACAATTTAACAAATTAATCAAGACTAACACATGCATTAACAAAATGATATGTATTAACAAAATGACAAATGTTTAAATATTACCTCAATGGTGGTTGTTTGGGCCTCGGGTACAACCACACCGGGTGCAGTACCACCCCCCTGAGAGGCATCAATCTCCTGCAAGAGTAAATATTGCATATTCTACAAATATTTTAATATGTTACATATAGTATGGAAAAATTAAAAATTGAACAATAATAGAGTTTTAACAATATCCTTACCTGACCACTAGTCATCGTAGAGGTACCATGTCTTGGTCTAGGAGCAAAATAGGGTTGACCAAACGATGTGCAGACATGTGGCTTGCTCTGATGCACATGGGATGTCAGTCTATCCCCATTTGTAGATGTTCCTATACCACCAAAAGCTAGTGGTTGTACCCCAACAGAGGAAGAGGGCGTTGTTTGGTCAATAATGGTCATGTGTCGAAAGACCATCTCAGCTAGAGTAAAAAATGCCTCTTTTGTCTAGGAAACCATGTCATGTGCAGGAGGGATGTCTACCCTCGGTAGCTGGGAACGAGCTGCAAGTATCTGTGGATTGGAATCTCTATGCCTAACATCGGGTCGGTGTTGGGGCATCCCCCTACCAACTCCCCGAAATCCCAACATGTCAAAATAGTTGACATGTTTTCCCATCACAAACTCTACATACAACTTTTAGAGGAAGTACAACGGTACTTCCCTATTGTTGTGCGGGGGAATGCCAAATACCATGAACCACCTATCCATCCAATGGTCTCTAATGGGTGGAAAGGTGCATCACTCAATAGAAATATGTGGCCTGGTGATATTTGAAATGTCTGTTAGAATAATCAACCCATATTTTACTACCTTAGACATTAATTTAATTATTTTTGTCTTATTTGCCTAGTTCATGTGTCCCACCTTGTGCAAGTTGTCTTTTACGTATCCATAGTGGTCAAACTTGCCTTATTTGACTCATGTAGCGCTTGGGAAACCTCAAGGAATCAATTCTGCTTTATTCTTGGACTCCTAGGTGCCCTTCTACTTTTTCTGCATTATTGCCTGCTTTTTCAGTGTTTTAAGGCAAATGGAAAAGCTAGACTAGGTGAGGTGAACTAGTTTTTTGTCCTCTTCATCCTCCACTCTTTTCTCCTTGGAAAAGCATGTATGAGTTTTCATTCCATAATGATTTAGCTTGCCTCAGCCATTTTGCTAATTCGTGAGCTCCATGACAAATTTGGGATCAGCTTTTTACACCTATGGGGGATTTGCTTAATTTTAGTAAGCCTACTTTATGCTAGATTCGAATTGATCCTCATGCATTCGAATCCCTGATGTATTTTATTTATTCAGCAACCTATTATGTTACAGGGTTGGCTATTGTACACTGAGTTAATACAGTTTAGTGTTCAGCTCCAATTTCAGTCTCTTTTGTGAGTGATTTTGCATGATCAATTGTTAATTGTTGTGAGTAAAATTAATCTATCACTGGGTTCAATTTCCACATGGTATCAGAGCCATTGTAGATCAATTTCTCTCCTTCAAATTTTTTTTGCAGGTTCGACATCAGTGACTGGGAGCCTTCTACTGACAGTCGGGACAGATTTTCTAAGCTTTGGATCAATCACAGAAAACTATCTTGACTCCCTTCAATTTCTTTGAATGGAAAGCAGAGATGGAGATGATGTTGAGAGCGAAATGCCTCTACAGGGTGACTATGGCAACAGAAATAGAGCCCAATGCAGCTGCAGAGAAGATTAAATGGCACAACAGGAGGGATGAGGCCTATGGTCTTCTGTGTCTGAGTATTTCCAGAGACCTCCTTTTCCATCTTGATGGATTGACATCACCGAATGAAGTATGGGATAAGATTGGTGATCTTTTTGGAAAGACAGATGAGATGAGGGGACATCAAATCAAAATTTGAGCTGATTTCTCTGAGTCCAAATAGCTTTGAATCCTTGCAGCTATATTTCTCCAAGTTCAAAGCACTTGTTTTGCAGCTGAAACAGTGTGGGATCGAAAAGAAGGATGATCAGCTCATCCTATCCATTCTCTCGAAGCTAGGCCCTGACTATTCAGTGTTTGTTTCGACCTTCTATGCCACAAAATTGATAGCTCGAACCTGGAAGATGCCTAGCCTTGCAGATTTCATGGAATCTCTCACACAAGAACATGATAAGCTGGTGATGATGGGCACCATCAAACCATCCAAAGATCAAGATCTGATTGCTGGAGATTCGAAGGTGGATTCAAAAAGCAAAAAGAAAGCTAAAAATCCACTTGAGCAAAAGAGAGACAAGAAACAGTCTCCGGAGGAGCCACAAGGTTCCAAGAAGAACTACCAGAAGAAGAAAAACAAAGGTGAAATGAACAAGTGCGCATACTGCAATAAGGGAAATCACTCTGAAAGCTCTTGTATGAAGAAGCAAATAGATATGCTGACCCAACTCTTGGAGAAGAATGGAATCTCCCTTCCAGAAAGCTCAAATAAGAGAGAAGGAGGATCAAGTTCAGATGACAGAGAGAGATTTCATGCATTGGTTGCTGGCACATCAAGCTCACCCAGTTTTATCATTGATTCTGCAGCTTCAAGACACATGGTTTCGACCATGGAGGCCTTCTCCTCACTTGACATGTCGAAAGGACCACCTATAGTACTGGGAGATGACTCTCTCACTGAAATTTTGGGCAAAGGGAGGATTGATCTTGATCATGGTCAATTCAACAATGTCTTGTATGTGCCTGGTCTTGCCTCCAACCTCTTGTCAGTGTACCAAATGACCCACACTGGGTCTCCTAAGAAAGTCATATTCTCCCCTGATGAAGTTGAGATCACAGAGATCTCAAGTGGTAGAGTCATTGCAAAAGGAGTTGCGAATCATGCTCAAAAGGTATACATGTTCTCACACTTCCTACCTTACTCAAACCCCTCTGCTCTTCTGATTCATGCTATTGAAGCAAGCAAGCTTTGGCATGAAATATTTGGCCACCTAAATTACAAGTATCTTTCTGATCTTAGTGAAAAAGAGATCGTCATAGGGTTGCCCAAGATAAAATTTTCCAAAGGAGTCTGCCAAGGTTGTATCCTAGGAAAACACCCAGAGCATAAATTTGAGAGAGCTAGTCATGAGAGAACCTCTGCACCCCTCGAGCTGATCCACAGTGATGTTGCTGGCCCATTCCCTCATATTTCCATGAGTCAGGCAAAATATGCATTGAATTTCATTGATGACTTTTCCAGGTATTGTTGGGTTCACTTCCTGAAACACAAGTCTGAATTTTTTGGCCTATTCAAAGTCTTTAAGGCTTTGGTTGAAAACCAGTCTGGAAGGAAACTTAAGGCCCTCAGATCTGAAAATGGTGGTGAGTATGTCAAGTCTAAGTTTATTAACTATTGTGCAGATGCAGGTATTCAGATGCAGCATTCTATCCCTTACACACCACAGAAAATGGTGTTGCTGAGAGGAAGAACAGATCACTAAAGGAGATGGCAACATGCATGATGGAGGCCAAAAATTTTCCACCAAAGTACTGGGCCGAAGCTATCAACTATGTAGCCTATATTCAGAATAGGGTGCCTCACAAAAATATTGATGGTATGACTCCCTTCGAAGCATGGAGTGGGCACAAGCCAGATGTGACCCATTTTAGGATTTTTGGCTCAAAGGCTTAGGCTAGAATTCCAACAGAGAAGAGGAAGGCTTTGCAGCCCCAAATCCAAGAGTGTATTTTTGTTGGATACTCTGAATATTCAAAAGGGTACAAGTTGATAAATTTGAGCACAAACAAAGCCTTCATCGAAAGGTGTGTTCAGTTTGAAGAAGAACCCCTTGCAGCAGTGGAAGTTGGAGAAGCCTCTTCTCCACCTGAACCTCAAGAAGTAAGTAAAGAGTTTGTTGAACATGCTGATTCTGATTTTTTGATGGAGATGAGTTTATTGCAGACCCTAACATCCCTACAAGGCCAAAATGGGCAGCCAAGACACTACATGCAACAGGAGAGCTAGCTGGGGATCCCAATGACCCAAGGAGGACCAGATCTCAGTTTGAGAGTGGTCTGTGCATGAAGGATCCTATGTTTACTGAGAAATTCTATTTGATGGTGGAGTCTGATCCTCAAACATATGAAGAAGCAGTAGGATATCCAAGATGGCAAACATCCATGAAGGAGGAGTTCAACTCACTCCAGAAGAGCAACACATGGGAGCTAGTGGATCTTCCCCCAGGGAGAAAGTTAGTCCAGTGTAAGTGGGTCTATAAGACCAAATTTGCTGCTGATGGTTCACCAATGAAGTACAAGGCCATATTGGTAGCCAAGTTCTACTCACAGGTTCATGGCATAGATTACAATGAGACCTTTGCCCCAGTGGCAAGGATGGATTCCATCAGGCTAGCCTAAGCCATTGCTGCCTCAAGGCAATGGGAGGCACATCACATGGATGTAAAATGTGCCTTCCTAAATGGAGATCTCACTGAAGAGATATATATGCAGCAGCCTCAAGGTTTTGCTACTAACCCTTCTCTTGTGTGCAGGTTGAGAAAGTCATTTTATGGGCTAAAGCAAGTCCCCAGGGCTTGGTATGCCAAGATCAATAGCTTCTTGCTATCACTGAATTTTTTTCAGTGCAAATCAGATCCAAATGTCTATTTGAAGTTAGTTAATAGTTCATTAATGATCATTGTGTTATATGTTGATGACCTCCTCATTACAGGAAGCTCAAAGGCTGAGATTGCTTCCTTAAAAGGAGCTATGAACCAAGCCTTCTCCATGACAGATTTGGGGCTCTTAAGTCAATTTTTGGGGCTTGAGATTGCTCAAACCAAAGCTGGAATCAAGGTGCACCAGTCCAAATATGCCTTGGACTTGCTGAACAAATTCAGAATGAAGGATTGCAAAGCAATCAAAACTCCTTTCCTTTCAGGAGTGAAGCTGGAAGAAGATGATTCTTCACCTATGGTAAACAATACACTGTATAGGAAATTGATTGGATGTTTTCTGTATCTGACACATACTAGACCTGATATTTCTTATGCAGTAAGTGTGGCTTCTAGATACATGGATCAACCTCATGAGATCCATTGGAAAGCGGCCAAAAGGATCCTTAACTTTGTTCAGGGAACAAGGACACATGGGATCTTCTATAAAGAAAAATATGATCTTGATTTGATTGGATTTACTGACAGTGATTGGGTAGGTGATAGCATAGACAGAAATTCCACATAAGGATATGTGTTCATTCTTGCAGAAGGGCCAATCAGTTGGTCAAGCAAGAAACAGAGTGCCATTGCACTCTCATCTACAGAAGCAGAGTACAGAGGAGTTGTTAATGCAGCAACTCAATGTTTATGGTTGCAGGGATTACTTGGAGAGTGTGGCTTCGAATCAGAGTACTCAACTACCATCTACTGTGATAACTAGAGTACCATTCGAATCTGCAAAGATCCAGTTCAGAAGCAGAGAACCAAACACATTGAGATCCATGTGCACTACATCAGAGAGCTTGTGCATGATGGCACCATTCACCTACTCTTCTGTTCATCTTCAGAACAAGTAGCTGATATCTTCACCCAAGCATTTTGTGAGAAGACCTTCAGCAATATCAAATCACTGCTGGGGATTGTTGATCATGCTGTGAAGCATGAGTGAAGACAAGATTCCAAAATTTTGTTTTACAGTCCATGTTTAAGGGAGGATTTTCCCAAGTTGGTTTTGCCTCTTTCCTTGTTTTAAATGGACATGCAGTATGTAAAGGGTGACTAAGCCTTGTTGCTAGGCCCTATAATTTTCTAATATATTACTCATAAGTCAGGCTTAAGGGGGGTGTTAGAATAATCAATCCATAGTTTACTACCTTAGACATTAATTTAATTATTTTTGTCTTGTTTGCCTAGTTCATGTGTCCCACCTTGTGCAAGTTGTCTTTTACCTATCCATAGTGGTAAAACTTGCCTTATTTGACTCATGTAGCGCTTGGGAAACCTCAAGGAATCAATTCTGCTTTATTCCTAGCCTCCTAGGCGCCCTTCTTCTTTTTCAGTGTTTTAAGGCAAATGGAAAAGCTAGACTAGGTGAGGTGAACTAGTTTTTTGTCCTCTTCATCCTCCACTCTTTTCTCCTTGGAAAAGCATGTATGAGTTGTCATTCCATCACTCTTTAGCTTGCCTAAGCCAGTTTGCTAATTCGTGAGCTCCATGACAGATTTGGGATCAGCTTTTTACACCTATGGGGGATTTGCTTAATTTTAGTAAGCCTACTTTATGCTAGATTCGAATTGCTCCTCATGCATTCGAATCCCTGATGTATTTTATTTATTCAGCAACCTATTATGTTACAGGGTTGGCTATTGTACACTGAGTTAATACAGTTTAGTGTCCAGCTCCAATTTCAGTCTCTTTTGTGAGTGATTTTGCATGATCAATTGTTAATTGTTGTGAGTAAAATTAATCTATCACTGGGTTCAATTTCCATAATGTCATCCATCCCAGGCAATCTAAACAATGAATAGATGTGTTCTTTTGTTATTTTCATCTTCTTTACTTCGTTGTAGCTCAACCAATCAGCGTATTGTTGTCTTTCCCTCTCCCTATACAATGTGATGCTATACAAAGCATCATTCGATCTTGTAATAGTATCAACAATAGTCAACAATGAATATGACAAGGAGCGGCGGAGATCGTCTCCACCCCTCCAAGTAGAACCAATCTCCCTCAAATGGCCAATAACCCTCAGTATCTCAGCATTGTTATCCATAGTAGCCACTGCAATCATAAATACAAATAAAATATCATTAGAAATATAAACACATGATATAATGACATATCTAAGAATTGAAAATTGTATAACTAATGTGCGACAAATAACAACATAAATTAAATCTATTATGTAAATTTAAAAATTGATCTTGAGTTTTACAACAAAGAATAAACATTTAACATGTGTACATAAAATGTCGTATGTGCATATGTTGATTGCGAAGCTCCTCTAGCTTATTTTAAGGCTTGGATTATGAAGTTTCATTGAAAGTATGAGGTGCTGACTAATGCCCTTGCAGGACCAGCTCCCAGATTGCGGATAGAGGCAACGACTAGACCCTAGAATAGGCGGCATAATGTGTTATTGATGAATAAAATCCCAGTATAGGAAACAATTTTGTTAGATATGTAATTATTTGTGATACAGGTGATGTTTTTGGGACTCCAAATCCTATTTAGAAGATCTTTGTTTATATGTAATTTGGGCCATCTATGGATTCCACTTGATGTTATTTTAGTTCTATGCCCTTTTTCTATATACACATGAGAGACTTTAAATGCACAATTGTGTATAGTGGATTTTATGGTTGCAAGGTTTCCACTAGATTATATCATGTATGCCAATGTGATTGGCATGTTTAATCAAACATATCAACCTACCTATGTATCTTCATGTTCGTAGAGCGTATGTTGAACTACATTGTCTTGACCTTAACCAAAAAGTACCCTTCAGTCAAGAGGAAATATTTGTTAAAAGCATAGGGAGCTTGTATACCTTATTTTAACACTTGGATTAGGAATTTTCATCAAAACTATAAGGTGTTTATTGATGTTCTTGGACGACCAACTTCGATATTTCGAATAGAGGCAAGGGATTTACCATGTTTGTTTATGTATTTTAGGGAACATATGAATTCCACTTGATTTTTTTTTAGTTGTATGCAAGCTTGCAATATAATCGATAAACTTTGCATATTTGTCAATTTTGGTTTGGATTCACAATGATGCTTGCGAATATACATATATGTAAATAGTGAAGTTTGTTTTTTTTTGAGTTAATTGGGGTTTTGGTTTACATTGGGCATGTAAATTACTTATGCAAACTTGCAATGTGCTTGACAAACTTTGCATATTTGTGAATTTTGGTATGGACTCACAAGGATGCTTGTGAATATGCATATGGAAATAGATAAATTGATTTGTTTTTTCTGAGTTAATTGGGGTTTTGGTTTCTGTTGGGCATGTGAATTTTGGGTATGAATTTTGGTCAATAATCAAAATTATTTGATTTTTATGATTAAATTGGGGTTTTGGTTTCCATTGGCCATAAATTAATTTATTTTGGTATAATTTTTCAAATTAGGGAAAACAAATTAATGAATTTAGGAAAAAAATAATGAGAAGAAATGAGGAAAATACCTCACAAAGAGGAGGCTGATCTAAAGGTGGAGGTGGATGGATTTGGCACACCCAAATCACATTCACCCACTCGCATTCTACTCCGTCCAACTCCAACAACGCTGCGATGTGGCGAAAATGACGGGCTCAACCCATTTTAAATAAAAAAACAGGTTTTCCAAAATGGGGGCGCGATTTTGTTCACTAAAACGAAGGTGCTATTTAATTCAATAAAATGGAGGCGCGATTTTCTCTACTATCCTATTGTCATACTTTTTGGCAGCCTTGGGACTAGGCTTGGCAGGTTCAGGGTTGCTTTGGATGTTTTCTTTTCTATGGATCAAGGGTGATTGACTTCACTCCACCATTGCATCTAAAAGGTCCCTCAACTCTGTGCTCTCACCCATATATAAATAGATAACATATTGTAATATCAACCAAAAATCCATATACCTACAAATTTATTTTTGGTGCTTGCAAACTCCCCTCAACCTAAAACATATTGAACCTTCATCTTGTTGTCTTCCCTTTTGTACACTTTGCAGAAAAAATATTCAAAACACATAATTTTATTCAAATACTTCCATTGTTCAGGAGTTAGATTAGTGCTAGCCCTCTCTTTTCCATCAAAGATTAATTTTCTGCATATAGATATAAATTATTCGTAAAAATTCTCATTTTTTTTAATGTTTTTATAAACATATTTGCATAAACAATCTGAAAAGAAATTTCTATTATTAAATCTTGCTTTGAAAATTTTGATTCTCTAACATCCAAATAAGACTTGCATCTTATACCCCACTCTATGACCCACCCTACAACATGTTGGCCAATGGGCTTTCATTTGCCATATTTTGGCACCTTAGCCAAGAAAGCGTTCCCCCTTCAAATTTTGTTTCTTTCTTTTGATTGCCTTTTTGCATACCTATACATCTTGACTAAGTCTTCACTAATTGATAGATTTTTTTAACCCAAAAAATATTGGGTTTTGCAATTATTACATCAAGGTTTGGAGATGTGGTGGGTGTAATTTTAGATACATTGCTTGGAAAATATGAAAACATCAAGACTATTAGTTACATATAGATGACACTCAATATTTATTTTAATTTTAAATAAAAATCCATCTGGCACATTTCTATAAAGAATCTCTAGTAGATCATGTGATATATCTCTGGATCATCTACCTATATTAAATTACTAATACATTGCCTTCTACAAGTTTGCAACAATATGTGGTTACTAACTCATTGTTTTTTTATTTTTTTATACGATTTCATTTCCCCTATAAAACATAAAACATATAAAATATCTTTTAGAAATTCAATTATATGGACTTTATGCTTAATGTGGATGCTTTTATTTTTGAATTTTAATTAAAAAGGTAACTAGATGAGAAATTGGCCATCAACAATACGTTAGACACTATAATTATAGGCATAACAAGAAAGTTTTATTTGTAATAGGTTTCTTTTTTAAAATGATTGTATCGTTTTGAAAAATATACATAAAATAATTTTTTCTAATTTTTATTGTTTTTTTCTTTTTTATATTTTCTTAAATTTTTAACCATCTTTTCATTAATATAAAATAATTAATTTTTTTTATAAAAAATTATTATTTTTTATAAAAATAATTATAATATAAAAAATCTATTACTTTTTATAATAAAAAATTATTATTTCTTATAAAATAAATTAAATTTACTATAAATTTAAATTTTCAAACCATAATAGATTTTTGTCTCTCCCTCTCTTCGCAACGTGACATTAACACTTAAAGTCATGTACTTTGTCGTTGTTAAGTCTCTCATGGCAAAAAATACATTACATGCTATTCGGTATTAAATGCGATGGCTGTCGCACTGTGCGTCGTTGGATGGCGGCCTGGTTGAGGTCCAACGATGCACAATGCGACGGCCGTCACATTTAATGCCGGATAGCATGTGATGTATTGTTCGTCGTCTCTCATAGTCAATCTAATAGTTCAAACAATAATGATTTTTTTAATTTATCTTTTATCTTTCTCTATATAATAGATCTATCTAATTAATCTATATTTCATAAAAAATGATAAAATATATTATCTATATTTATATTAATTAATTAAACAACCTATTAATTAATTTCTAAATGGAAAATAGAAATGACTTTAAAAACAAGTAAATGTATAAGTAAGTAATGTTTATTTCATATATTAATAAAAAATAATTTACCTAAAAAAATTATGTTGTTAAATAATGTTTATCTCATACATTAATAAGAAAATAATTGGTTTTAAAATAACCTGTACATGTCCATCATCATTTATTTAACCAATTTAAAAAATTTAAAATACATTATAAAAATAATTTCCTTAAAATGTTATTTACATGTCCACTAGTATATATGTGTAACAAATTTATAAAATATAAAAATAATTTGCTTTATGATGTCATTTACATGTTTATCATGTGACAAATTTATAAAATTTCTAAGTAATTTTTTTAAATATTATTTATATGTAACAAATTTATAAACTAGTATAATTATACAATAATTTGTGGCAAATGAATAAGAATAAGTCACAAGTTAAGTGTTACAAATAAGTTATATGTTATTATTCTAGTCATTAAACAGTTATCACATGAATTATTTTAGATTTTGTTATTAAATTTAAACAACAATCATAAAACCAATGTAGATAGTACATTTGTCATATTCTCCTTCAATGAAATACATATTTTACCACAAAATTTATAAACATCAACATGAATATATAACATATATTAACATATCATTCACATATCAATTAAAAATATTTTCTTAAAAATATTATTCACATATCAATTAACATATATGTATAACATATATATTGTCTATGTAAATTAATTGAATACATTTATGTATTCTCTTGATAATAGGTAGACAAGAAAAATGGATGAAACCACATATTATGCTTAAAAATAGTGAAAGACCATATATTAAAGTGGATTTTGGAAAGGATTGATTTAATTACAAATTATATTTAAAATCAGTAAAAAACTAGTGATTAAAATATACTTTCAAAATGATTACATGGAAAAAGTTTTCTCATAAAATGCTATTTATTATATTTTAATTCTAAATAAGTTATCTTATACATAATTAATTAATTATTAGTTTTATTTTTAATCACAATAATTTTAAATTTTTACTTGATTTATATGATATTAAATATAATATTGATTTAAAAAAAACTTTATATATATATAATAATTATTCATTTATTTATTTATAATAATAATAGTTTTGGCTTACATGAGTGTAGACTGACTCGCAAGTGCCGTGTAAATGAAGGAATGTTGTAAAGGAGGTCTCAAGTTCAAATCTCACCCAGACTTATCCGTGACCCATGCTTGCGGGCTGTGTATATGCACCAAAAAAAAATTAATAGTTTTATTTATTTAGGAGGTTTCTTGTCTAATATGACAGTGACCCTAAAAATAGATGATGATGATGATTATTATTATTTTTAATGTTAAATATATAGATAGGATATTAATTTTATTTCACAATACTTAAAATGAAATATAAATTTAAAGTTATATATTTATTTTTGTTTTGAGACAATATAATCTTTTAATAAGTTCTTTCTATTTTCTTCCAATTTTGGTGTTTATAACTCTCAAACTATTAGTTTTTTTATTTATTATCAAAACTAATATAAATATTATAAACCATATTATAGAAATGTTTTATTCACTCTATACTTCAATTTTTTACATCAAAATAGATATTCAAGTCTCTGGACCCCAACTATGTAGGGAGTCGATATATTCCATAAAAGCCATGTTGATTATTGGAGGGAATGGCCATCACCCAACCCCTAGCTCTATCCCAGAGAATGAACACTCCAACAACTGCTCCAAATCCAATAGATGCACCTATCTCCAATGCTAGCAATGACATTTTTTCATCTATATGACTTAACCAACCCACTTTAGCATAATTTCTCTTCCCACGAACTGCTCCAACTGCTCCAATTGGTGGTTGCTTGCATTTTTGCAAAGGATATCCACATAAGCACTTATTCCTCTGAAATGAAGTCTCATTGAATGTGTAGAACTGTGTTCCTATCGGTATTTGTCCACAAAGACTATTAGATGAAACATCTAGACATGCCAACATTGTTAATTTAGAAAGCACTTGGGGAATCTCTCCAGAGAGATTATTCTTAGCCAAGTCCAATTGCTCCAATGTAGATATCTCACTAATAGAAGCGGGGATTTGTCCTTCCAATTGGTTTCTTGATAAATTCAACAATCGCATGTTGTTTAGACTTCCCATACTTCTAGGAATTTCTCCTGTAATATTATTGTTGGACACGTCAAATATTGTGTTTCTCTGCAACACATATGTTAGACTATATTCAACACCTTTCATGTAAATCATCAAAATCTCATATAAAATCTCAATAGGCAATGCTGAAGATCCATTGACTTTAAATCCCTCGAGTGTTTCAAGATGAGATGGTATTCTTCCATTGAATTTGTTGTTGGATAAATCCAACACTTGTAACTTGGTGAGATTTGTAATCCATTGAGGAAAATAACCATGAAGATTATTATGACCAACACTTAAAACTCTCATGTCATGAAAATATTTGAGAAACTCTGGAAGCTCACCTGTCAATCCATTTTCTTTTAAATCCAAAAGTTGAAACTTAGTACAGTTGGCCAAAGATGTTGGGAAAGTCCCAACAAAATTATTAGAATGTGCAGAGAAAACCCTCATAGAAACTGGAAATTCTATGTCTAGATTTCCATCAAGTCTATTTTCAGACACCCTCAGCCAAGCTAAGCGAGTGCAGTTGCAGATACCTCTAGGAATCAATCCTTCCAACTTGTTTGATGATACATCTAATAGAACAATTGAAGCCAAACTACTAACACTTTCAGGAATACTCCCAGATATACTATTATTGAACATAGTTAGTACACGGATAAGTTTAAGTTGACCTATACTATGTGGAATGTCTCCAGTGAAGTTGTTTGCATTCAAATCCATATATACTAGGGATTGAAGATTTCCTATGGCTTTTGGAATTGTACCATTGAGATTGTTGGATTCAAGGGAAAGGTATTGGAGCTTGCTCAAATTGCAAATGGTTTCAGGAATGCTACCTGTGAATCTGTTTTTACCAAGAACCAGGTACGTCAAGTCAGTCAAATTGATAATGGCTTCAGGTATGCTCCCTGTAAGGCTATTTGAACCCAGAGACAAAAAAGAAAGTTTAGAAAGATGGAATATACTCATGGGAATGGACCCCTGGATTCTATTTGCTTGTAAATCCAACCTGACCAAATTGCTGCAGTTTCCTATTTCAGCTGGGATAAAGCCTGAAATTTTACCCGGTTTAATGCTTAGAGCATAAATGGATAATTCAATAAGCTTTCTTAAGTTACCCAACTGAAATGGTATACTACCTTCCAACTGATTGTGTCCCAAATACAAATACTTAAGGGAAGAGCAGTTTCCCAAAGATGGAGGAATGGTGTTCTCCAATGTGTTAGAAAATAGAGACAAGTGCTCTAATTTTTGCAACAGCCCCAGTTCAACTGGGATTCTTCCACTCAAGGCATTGCCAGAAAAGTCTATATATGATAATTCAGTACAATTGCTGAGAGTTGGAGGGATGAGACCATGTAGCGAATTGAATTTAAAATCAAGATAAGATAGACTTCTCATCATACCTAAAAAGGAAGGGATTGGACCTCTGAAATTGTTGCTTCCAATGGAGAACTCCTGCAGTTTTGTACAATTGCTTAGAGAATCTGGAATACTTCCATTCAGCACATTCCCAGACAAGCTGAGATGTTCCAATTCGACTAAACGACCAAACTCCATTGGAATGCTCCCTGCCAAGTTGTTCTGTGCAAGCCCGACCCACCGAAGGCCTGTGCAATTAGACAGTGATTTTGGCATAGAACCAGACAGGAGATTGTTGCTGAGATCAAGTGTTCCCAACGATTTAAGCCGCCCAAATTCTTGAGGAATTCGTCCAGTCAGAGAATTATAAGAAATATTGAAAGTACGCAACAAAGACAGACTGCCAAGAGATGGTGCAAGGCTACCTTCCAATCGTAATCCAGGAAGGATTATGGCCACCACTCTTTTGGTGCCTTTTCTGCAGCGAATACCAAACCATGACAAGCATAGATTCTCTGAGTTTTCAAGAGTCCAGTTGGCCAACGATCCTGTTGGATCTGATGCAATGGTCTCTCTAAAGGAGAGGAGAGCCTCCCAGTCACTTTTATTGGAATTGGAATTTGACTCCACTGCAGCAACAGAGGTCGCCATGACTGCAAACATCATGACTGCAAGAACATTTTTATAATCCATTTTTATGCTCTGCCAACTCCAACGTTGTGTTCTTGCTCTCCACCGTTGTGCTCTTGCTCAGCTCTCTGTCTCGGTCTCTCTATATATAGAGCAGCTATCATAGTGGAAATTGCGGTAGTGGCAGAATGTGACCGTAGTGCAGAAATTGTAAAGCAATATGAACGAGGAAAAGTGAAATCGTCGCGTGAACGGCCAACATAGAGACAACAGAAAGTCTAAAGATTCTACTTTACGACTCAAAGTCAATGAAGAACGAGAAGTTTACTAGACATTGGCAATTTGGCATATTGACCATGACATACAGATGCGGTAAAGTCGCAAAATTCAATGAATAGCAGTATCGGAACAAATTCAAATCGAAATTTACGGAGAAGTCTTTGGCCGTTGATTTAATAGAGAAAAGAGTATTATTAACTAGCTTTAGAGTAATGATTCTTGTTGCAGATTTATTGTTGTGGTTAGCTTAAGGGTTAGCTCAATTGGTAAGACGTGCATACACTCTCTCGGTTTGGGGAGGTCACTAGTTTAAGCTTTGAGTCCTCTAGGGTTAAGCCTTCTTCTTGGATGAATATGGAGAAGTATTGCTGAATAGCTATCATCACTATATGGCCAAAGTCATTACAACTTAAATTGATTATTTTTTCTTAAAAATACAAAAGACATAAGTGACTTCAGTGGTGGATGTTTGCACGAAACCTTCATACGATCGCGCAAACTCGATGAACGCCATATTTGACCGGTTATCAATCTTCCTTGTACGATTAGCGGTTGACACATTTTGTAGCCTAAAGATTAGCGATTGAAAATTTAAACTGATTTTTTATCAAAATCCTGTTGAAAAAATCTACATATTCAACCTATATCATCTAATTTTCAACCTAAATCATCTAATTCTATATCATTAGTCTACGCAATATTAAAATATTAGCCAGGCCATGCCATGATTCGCAATGAATCACCGTAAGTCGCAAAATTCAATGAATCGCAGAATAGGAACAAATTCAAATCGAAATTTACTGCGAGAAGTCTTTGGTCGTTGATTTAATGAACGCCATATTTGACCGGTGATCAATCTTCCTTGTACGATTAGCGATTGACACATTTTGTAGCCTAAAGATTAGTGATTGAAAATTTAAACTGATTTTTTTTCAAAATCCTGTTGAAAAAATCTACATATTCAACGTAGATCATCTAATTTTTAAACTAAACAAATTCTATATGATTAGTCTACTTAATATTAAAATATTAGCCAGGCCATGCCGTGATTGCGTAGCAATCTAGTTGCCCACTCATTCGTAGACTCTTAGTCTTGCTAGATATCGATGGCAAAAGCTATCCATTGAGCTGCAGAGCATTTAATGCTGCTGCAGCAGGCTTGATGACCGTTGGATCTCGAGCAGCTTAAGATCCAAGGGTCATCAAGCCTTCTGCAATAGCATTAAATGCTCTGCAACTCAATGGATAGCTCTTGCGATAGTTTTGCCATTAGTAGACTTCTTGGTACTTTTATGCACTTTCTAATTATTTGTTTATTTTTTCAATGTGATTATTCATTTTATTTTATTTTTTAATATTTTAAAATTAGATAGTTACAATGAAGGTGTTTAACAATGGAGACATAGTTTAGTGATTGTAGCTTTGATTTTTTATTGATAAGGTGAATGGGTTTGTGACTAATATTTTGATTGTTTTATATCGGGTTTTTTTGGTAACAGAGCTTGGAATCTCAGGTCATCGGCAAGGCTTTCCCTTCACACTTCCTCCGAATCCATCTTTTCACATGGGCATGGCTTGATTCAGAGCCCCATCTCTTGTTAAATCCTTTTAATGCATTGCCTCATGTTTCCTATCAGTTTCCTTTAATGCAACATTTGTCATTGTTTGATTTCTCCTTCTACTAGTCACCATTGAAATCTTGTATGGACATCATTTATTAATTGTTTCGTTTGTTGGACATTGAATTCATTAATGATTGTAGAGAGGGAAAATATATTATTACAATTGATCCACAAAAGCAAAGACTTGGCATTATCCAAGAGAAACAAGTCTAGTTTCTGGCTATCAGCCTATGCAGTTGGACCTCCAAATAAATCTTCTAGAAAACGGTCAGATATGGAAGCAACAATAGAATGAAGAATTTGTCTCATCTCTTTGATGAAAATAGAGGAGAAATTATTGCACTAGCTTGTGCACATTGTCACATGTTTGTGATGTTTTAGAAGGATTTTCCTTCATGCCCCAAGTGCAAGTACGTGCATCCAATTGAACTCAATTTGGCATTTAAAAAAAAAATATTATGCCACCCAAACAAACACTCAATTTTCTTGATTATGATCATGACACTATACATGACACATAGTAACAACAAATATATGTGTTTTGGAGCTTTGTAGATCTGAATCTTATGTTGTTTTATGACAAAAATTTCTGCTGTGATATTCTAGTAGGCTCTGCTTAACATGTCATGCATGGTAATACATTTGTTGATACATAAGGCATTTTTTTACCCATCCCTTGTTGGGCTAGCAATGACCTCATGGTCAGGATAACATTTCTCAAACTGAAACCTCGTGGTGGTTCAGTTTAAGTGATGGGAACTATATTGTTATTTTAGTGTTAAGCTATTGTTATCATTTGATATGTAAATATGTTCATTTTGCAAATTTTCCAACTGTGGGATGTGCATTATTATGACCATAATGATTTCGGTGTTATATTGCTCCTTATGGGATAAGTTTCTCACCATGTGAAATTTCAATACTGCTCAACTACCCAAAGTAAATTATTGGTGTTTACAACTATAATGAAGAGTTAAACTAGCAAAATAAAATAACTTACATACATGGCCGACCATTTTAATACCTCTAGGCACATAAAATATCTTATGGACTCCTTGTACTATTATTTTCTCGACCATCTTGCAACTTGCTCCTCTAAGTTTGAAGAAATTCAAGCTTGCATTTGAAGCAAATTTGTTTTCCAATTTTGATTAGTGACAAGCTAGGCGTAAAAAAATTATGTCTGACAACAATGACCACATTAGAGATAATCTAGATGCAATAATAAATACTAGCAAGTGAAGATAATTAAGTTTATTACACTCTTAACCTTCAAAGTAGAGTCTGTGATATTCTCTTTATTTGCATTAGTATTTTATCATTTTTTTTTTTATTTGAGCCAAAAACTGTCCATTGCATCTTTGATAGTGAATCATTTTTCTTGGAATCTAGATGTGAAGTGAACAACCCCAAATTTTTGTTATCTTATTGTTTTCTTCATTGAATTTCAATAACAAGGAGGGAAATCTTCATGACATCGATTTGGCTATTCTCTTTTTCACTTCATCAAGTTTACTTTACTCTTCATTTATTTTATTTTTTCTTTCGGCATTCCATTGCACCTTCTCGTGCAATTGCTATTTTTTTTATTATGTCTTCCACAAGGGAAATTTAAGGACACGAAGTCAAATTAGTTTGCATATTGATTTTTATGCCTTGTCCTATGGTGTTTCCAATGTTTGTTTTTTGTATTTTTTTATTTAGTTAGACTATGTTTTGTCAAATGGTTATTCCTTCTAGAGATGATGTCATTCATTGAGAATTCCTTCTAAGCCATCGACGATGAACCCCATAAGCATGGATTAAATGTTGGTTCATTTGTCATGTCTATTTCCAACACGAGGGCATCACTGAGAGATCAATATTATAACATGTTTGTTCATATTGGGGGTAAGAAATTAAAAAATTTGAAGACAATATATTGACTTTATATTAAGAGTGTATGGGCCTATATTATATAATATATAAATACCCAATATCGTGGGGGACTTTTTATTGCAAAAAGATACAAATGATCCATATGCACAGGGTTTTCCATGGGTTTTTGCAGAGGGAGCAGTGGCATTGTTTGCATAAAGGCCTACAGGTTGTTAGGTTTCCAAGCTAGCTGCTAGCAAGTTTCCCATGGCATAATTCCATCCAAGCCAAGGCTAAATTAGGTCAGTTGGAATCGGCACCAGACTTTAGTAGTGATCGAATCTTGGCATAAAATAACCCTAGAACCAACTGAGTTTCCATTTACTCTTTGGTATGTCGTGAAGCTTTAAAATACATGCCAGATAGATGATAAAATTATACTTGGAAAATAAGAGTCTTTTAAACCCATGAGCATTATGAAATCAGGTCCTCCCTTAAGAGGAGATTTCCACAGTGGCAATTTGTTGGAGATTTCCATAGTGTTGGTGGTTTTCTTGGGTTTTCCTTAGTGTTGGTGGGATTTTTTATGCAAATGGTTTTCGCAACTTGGATTTCCAGGTGACCGAGAGGGAACTGGAGGATGAGTTTAGACTATATGGTGTTTCCCGTAGGTGATTTTATCATTCCAGCACTATGATTTTCATTTTACACTACTTTGAATCCAGTTTGAATCATGGCTTTAGCTATCTTTCCAGTTAAGTGGGTTTTGCCGAGCACTTAGAGTTTTTTTTTTTCCATTTGGTTTTTTTTTGCGAATGTTGTTTGTTTGTATTTTGACTTACATGCAGTACATAATGCTTGCAATGAAACATATCTATAGAACCCATTTCGTCTCATCCATGTTCCCCTAAGCTCAATATGGGTTTCTACAAAAGATTTCAATCTCTGAATTTCTAGCAGCACAATTGTCCCTAAATCTGGCTTGTCCTTGCGATAATAATGCCAGGATATCAGCCATTGGTATTGGTTTGGGCGTGGACTTGTTGCATTTGTATCAGGCCATATTTCATTGTCTAATCAAGAGAATCGAACTCAGCCCGCAATACAGCTGGACTCAGAATGAGATTTATAGTTCTCTTAGATCATTTATGTGCATTATCACTTAATTGATATGGTATATCTAATGATTGGTCTATCGTTTTCATTTGAAACTGAGCACATGAATAGTAATGTGAGGCTATCAACCATTGGTATTGATTTGGGCATGGACTTGTTGCATTTATATTAGGGAATATTTCATTGTCTAGTCAAGAAAACGAGCCTTAGCCTTTCACTACGGGCGGAGTTGGAATGATATTTGCAATTCAATTTATATCATTTCCGAGCATTATCACCTAATTGCTATAGTATATCTAATGATTAGTTTACCATTTTCATTTGAAGATGAGAAGATGAACAATAATTCCAGGCTATCAACGATTGGTAGTGGTTTGGTTTGGGCATGGTCTTGTTGCGTTTGTATTGTATTAGGGAAAATTCCATTGTCTAATCAAGAGAATAAGATTCCACCTGCAATACGTATGGAGTTGGAATGAGATATGCAGTTCAATTATATCATTTTTGTCCATTATCACCTGATCGATACAACATATCTAATGTTTGGTTTACTACTTTCATTTGAAACTAAGAAGATGAATCTTGTGTACCAAGAAGATGATCTGACACGATCTCTCAGAAAATGAATATACACTCTAATTCCTATAGGACATATATATCTTGTAGTTAGTAAGCATAGGAGTAAAATCATCAAAACATGAATACAAGAAAACAGATAGAGTAACAAGAGCAAAGGTGTTCAAAAACCTTGGACTTGACTTCACAATAATCTAACCCTGGCATATTTCTATGGGTTTTTAATAATCTAGCTTCTCAAAAATGGATACTCAAATTATTTCTATCAAAATCGTTGTTATTTCCTCGTTATAGGGAGTTCTATATCACACCTTCCTTGTCAGTCTAAACCATATTTTCTTTGGATGCTCTATTATTCACAAATACTACAAGTTAGCAACAAGATATTGTATTAGAAGTTTATTATGTTTGTGCTTATGATGATCTTAACTTCTTCCGTCCATACTAGGTGTTTAGTTCTGGTTTAGTTTCACTGACTTGGTCAGATGCTAAGTCATGGTTAGAGTTTGCTGGCGTGATTAGACTAAAGAAATTTATAATTGAGGTCATGGGAGCTCAGTCAGAGTCCAAATTCCAAACTAAAATCATCACAATTATTTTGGAAAAGTATGGCTTTGTTTGGTGGGGTTGTTTGATTTATTTGATTAACTTATCTAATATTTTTCTTTCTTTGATATTTCAGTGATATGTTCTTTCCATATGCCTCAAATAAATGTTCAAATTTCAGTTATATGCCCTTCATATTTTTTGAAGTGATGAGCTTAATTGCATCTTTCAAGATTTGTTTCCTGCGCTAAGTTTCAGATTTCTGTTCAGAAAGGAATTCACAGGGTTTTCCTTCACTACAATTGAACTAAGTGGATTAGATGATTGCAAGGCTTTACCATTCTTTCGAGATGATGCATCTATCACCCATTCAAAGAAACCTATGAAAGTATATGTTGACCAACCGTGAGGCCTGGGGATTTTTGGTTTTTTGAAAGAGCTCCTATTTGTTTTAATCTCCTCCTCTCTATACACCTCTACCTCCATATCTATATTCATTTCATTGGAATTAACTTAATGGTCTTCATGATTTCCCAGTATTGGCTTCCTCATGATCTTCCTAAAAAATTTCAAATTATTCTTTTCCCACTTCAGCCATCTCCTTCAATGTTTTTACGCTAATGCCATGAAAATTATTTATTTTCCAAATAATATTTATGCTCCACTGGCTCCACTAAAGTAGTTGCAGCCTCTACAACACATGCAAACATAGATTCCTGAGCCCGGTGACGTCGTTTAGAGGGATTTAGGGAAACTTCATCACTCGATAGGCTACTTCACAAATGATATTTATCAGCCTTTTGTGGCAAACACATAGGCATTTCCATAAAAATTGAACACGTCTGCACGTGTGGCAAATCACCTTCAGTTTCAATACTGTTAGAACTTAAGATATTATTAGTTCTCAAATGGCATTCTTTTAACACACAAGCGTTATCCAATGCCATATATTCTCCATTATTGTCATTGGCACTTGCTATGCCTCCTTTATTTGAGCCTTCTACATTTTTCTTGGTTTCATCTTCAGCTTCAATTCTTGCCATTTTTACCAAATGCAAATGTTCATCAAAGTTAAGTTTCCTTTCCTTGATATGTGTCCTTTTCTTTCGATGATCTACTCCAAATAATACTTCAAGAACATTTTCTTCTTTCGTGTAAATATTTATCTTTATTTGATTATTTGATCTCTTTGGTAGAGTTGATAACCTTGAATTTATGTTTCTTCCAGATCTTTCTTTTCTTATTTAGAATGGAATTCTGATGCAAAGAAGTGTTGGAACTACCCTAACTTCATTGTATTTAGTCACAAATGTAGAAATCACATGATATTTGACATTAGGAACATAATTTTAATGAATCTTTTCAAAATATTTTTCGCCCTTCAAATTTTCTTTACAGTTTGAAACCTGAATGCTCTCTTCAACATTTCCATGTTTAAAAGATTCAAAATTGTTGACAATGTTATCTGTCATTGTTTTTCTATGATCTAGGAACTCACTTTCAGGCACTAATCGAGAACCTCTAATTTCTTTTTCCATGCTTTTCCTTTTCTGAACAAACTACTTTTCACTCATGGTTTGCTTTGAAATAATGCCTGTATCTGGGGATTGTATCCTAACTTCTTCAAGATAAGAAGAAAAATTCAAAATATTGTCTCCATCATTATGAATATTGATTTCACTCTCTGATGACCTTTTAAAGTCTCTCTTTGTTGTATTCAACTCTGGCTCAGTTATTAAATATACTACACTAGAAATATCAGACCTCAAATGGTTCTCAAAATGGCTTGTAGGCACTGCACTAGCAACATGAGATGTCAAATAGTTCTCAAAATGGATTGTAGGCTTCTTTATCTTTAGTATGGACCTCATATTGTCATATTTAGATGTTGATAATGAACTATGCTTTTTAAGCCCAACCTGAACTGAATTGAGCATCTTCTTGTCTTTCTTATCAGAAGATATCAGGGATGTAGCAGGATTTTTCTTATTCTCACGTACCCCATGTGTCTTTTCCCAGTTTTCCTACCTATGTACTTCCCTCTTAATATCATGTTTCTTGGCATGAGTCTCATAATGGATTTGATTAGATGTATTTTTTTGCATTTTCAACATTTCCTCTGACTGATTATTTTCTTCTTAGATTTTATCATTTTTTGTAAACTATACTTTCTCTGCAAAATCCTTTAAGCTTTCATCAATACATGATCTGGATTCCCCATCATCAATTTGAGAAATTGAAGTTGAGCAACGGTGACCTAGTGGAGGTGTCCAGTGATGAAGAGGGGCTCAGAGGGGCGTGGTTCTATGCACGACTTGTAAAAAAGCAGGGGACAGGGTACTTGGTGGAGTACAAAGACATTGTGAATGATGAGGATGACACAAAACAACTGAGGTAGAGAGTATATAAGCTTCACATAAGGCCAAGCCCTCCGGAGCAGAGTAAAGATCGATTTATTCTGTATGAGGAAGTTGATGCTTATGAGAATGATGGGTGTGGTCACAAAGGTCCTTAACAATCACAAGTATATAATATACTTCTTGTAGACAAAATAAGAGATGATATTTAATCATGCCAAACTGTGCCCCCATCTCGAATTCATAGATAACAAATGGGTTGAAGCTTCCAAGGTATGCACATTACTTCTTGTATTTCACTTCATGGGAATTGATAGTGTTTTTTAATGAATGACAGGATTTTTTCCCTTGGCTTAGTCCTCAAATGGATAAAGTGCTTTTAAGTTTGTTGTTTTCCCATTGTTTTCTAATTTTTTTGTAATGTTTATTTCTTATTTCTTCCGTTGTCCAAGATACCCTATTCATGTCCAAAGCTTTTTTTTTGGAACACATTAGGTCCAAGTATCTTGTTCTAGGATGGCATACTTTTAGGTTTGTCCATGGACTTCTAAGTGGATTTTACTGTGTTGGGACCTCTATCAATCAGGACGCTGAGGTTCAGATGTTTTCCTTCTATTATTGGTAATCTAGAGAGAATTATAGATAGGATATTGTTCCTAAGTTGTGAATATTAGACAAGGCAGCAGTCAAGGGGCGGGTTAAGCCCGAGTTTAATGATTGTCACAATGATTTATCTGTCATCTTAAATTCCCTAGAGACCTTTAAGTTCTTGAGAACACTAAATGAGGAATTTTTTTACTTTTATTATAAGTGCAAGTGTTCTAGAATGGTTGAGCATGCTCCAATATTCTTGATATTATATTACATTCCTTGGTTATTCTAGCTAATGACTAACATTAATGGGCTTTGATTATATTTTGCTCCGAATTCCTCTTCTTTCTCCTTGGTTGATTCGCTTTTAAATTGATAGAGTTAGGGATCAATGAATTCCTCGTACATTTGAGATGCCCATGTTCTACTCTGGCTTGGGTGATATGCATAAGTATCAAGGCTGACAAGTAACATCCCACTCTTCCAATGTTGTGGAGTTTTCTTGAAACTAGTCACTTCATGGTGCTAGGAAAGTATATGAATACAATCTCTTGCAAAAAAATGTAAATCCGTTGGTAAAATTCTAGAAATAAGGCACATATTAGTTAAAAAGGCTTCAACTCAATGGAACCCAAGATAATCACTTTCTGCAATGTGTATAATTCACGACTGAACAAACATTTCCTATTACATCTCAGAAGAAAGCAAAATTGACAAATACCAAAGTTGGACAGTTAGGCCTTCTAATGTAAGTTACATCTTATTGTTGATTGTTAGAATAACAAAAACCATTTACATCATTGAAACGTGACTCCAAGTTCCAATTTTATTTTGGGAAGATATCAAATGCTATTTGATGTGTTATGAGCAATTCATATTCTTATAATAGTATACAAATTTCCATGTTGTAGACCATATGCCACAAGCTTCTTCTTTTAGCTAAAATATGCAACCATTTTGCAGTACGATGTTGATGATATGAAGTAGTGATACAACATTCACCAAGCATTTAGTTCCAGCTTAGACGACTTAGTCTTGGAACAGTAATTGTTGATGAGATATGGGTTTTGTCCTAAAATTTCCAAAATAATTATGATCTTTTCTTTTCTCAAAATTTCATAATCAAAAAAGGATTTTGAAGAAATTGAATCCATTTATATATTAAAAATACAAATTAAAAAAATTAAAAAAAATGCAATTTAACTAAAAATTATTTAAACTACTTTTCATATTAAATATGAAAATAGATTTTTTTTTTCATTGAAGATGTGAAAATCTATATCCATGTAGTTTGATTTTTTTTATTTTTTCTAGAAGAATAAGAGGTATTTAAGTTATATAATTAATTTTATGTCTTTGAAATTTAAGTAGGCTACAAGTATTTTAAATGTATATTATAAATAGCACAAGGTGAAAATATGAATAAGAAAACAAAAAAAATTATTGTGAAAATCAATAATATATACATATAGTAATCAATCTTAATTTTAATTTTTCATAAAGTATTTATAAGCTTGTACTATGTGTATATCAATGTATACTATTTTATAATATCAAGAAAAAAGAAATTGTTTTCACAACTTAACTTATTACAAAACCTTATTAAAAATAAATAGATTTCTAAAAAAAAAATCTCATTATTATAGTATATTTTATTTTTTATTATTATGTTTATTGTTAATGTAAAAAACCAAAAAGGAGCAATCACACTCATAGTGAAGGATATTTTTTCTAATTTAATAAGACAAGTGAAAAAATGATAGCTATTCATGCTCCATTTGCAATACAATAATGGTTCACTTTTTTTGTTTGTTTTTAATAGGTTAGTCAAACAACAAAGGTTTTCGAGAAGAGCTTGTGAAAATTGTGTAGTGAAATAAATGTTTTAATACCTTAATCAAATAACTAAAGGATTCAGAGAAGAGTTGTAGAGAATTGTGTAGTAAACTAATTGTTTTCAATACCTTAATAAAATAACTAAAGTATGTTAAGTGTGCAGTTGGGGTAAAATTATTTAAGGCAAAGTGTCAAGTGCAAAATTCCTATCAATTAAATGTAACTCTGACTTGTCACAAGAATGTAACAAGGACATTCTCATGAATATACTCTCATATTTATTTACAAGATATCTATCAAAACCCAAAGAGCACAGACATTGCCACCTCGTGGCTCTTGTTATTTTCTCAATTAAAGGACCGACAGTAGATTTCAGAAATCCCATCAATCCCATTGAAGAGCAGAAGGTTGCAAGTAAGTACTATAACTCAGAGGTAATATTTGTAGACTCTTTAGACTGTATCATATTTATGACGGTTTTATTTTGGAAGTAATATAAAAATTGGACTTAATTAATATCATTGCTCAGACAAAGTATTATGGGTCCTCAGTTAATAGTATAATAAGAAATAGTGTAATTCTTTTTGTTATCAATTATCAAGGTTTTAATGTGGAATTCCTATTGTTATCGGTAGAAGCTTAACACAGTCTATTGTCTTTAGACTGTCCTATTTGTGATGATTGATGAAGGATATATATTTTAGAATTAACATGCATGCTTTTGATATAAAATAAACATCTTAGATTTGTTTGAGTATGTTTATGTCCCAAATATTTAAGGAATTGTATAATATATGTAAATTGTGACATTGATTCAACTTGGACAAACCAAATTCCTTGCAAGTCCTTGTCCTCATATGACAAGGCTAGTAATTTTGGAAAATATAATTTAGAGACTATGTATTTGATGTATTAAAGACTAATATGATGATCTTGGATTGCAGATTCATGTAGTTGCATTTTCTTTGCCACCATTTATTAAGAAGGAATCGTAGTCTTTAGGGTTTAAGGTTTTAACCTTTAGGACTATAGGGTTTTGGAAGTCTTTCCATTAAAAACAAATTTTTGGGGGATCGGTGGGTCAATAAAGAACTGGAAGTTTTGGGATCTGTTTCAAAATTTCAGGATCCACTTCATTTTTCATGGGATTTGTTTCATAGGCTCAGGATCCATTTCCTTCTCCAGGGGATCTGCTTCCATGGTGGATTCTAGGTGGATGTTGGTGGATTTGGATCAGAGCCACAGATCCTACACATAAGGGTGGCACATCTGGTATCACAGCTGGTGGTAGACCTGCAAAGTTATGTCATTTTCATTTTGATCATGGTATTAGAATGGAATTTTTGACATGTTGTTTCCTATCCACTTTACAAACATAGACATATCTCCCATTGTCTGATACTCTTTGTTATTGGTTTTAAGGATTCAGGTATTTTATTTCCCCTGGTATCTAATGCATGTTACATGAAACATACCCATTTTCCTTTGTTAGGAAAAAACTACAGCCAACTATCTATGTATTCCCCATTCATGTGCAATTTTCAACTATAGGCTTAATTGTCAAGTCGCCCCATCCATGTGCAGTTTTCAACTACAGGATTAATTGTCTAAGCGCCTTTATAAATTTCTTTGGAGTTTTTTCAGTTTCATGTTGTCAAATTATCATAGTGGTCACACCACTCACTAAATGGGCTAGAAATCTTTTAGACTACAAGTTGAGAGTTGATTATGTTATTGGGCATGGTTTTAGGGTTTTTGATGTTAATATTGAGTGTTTATCCATGTTTTGGACATCATCTAGAACCTTGATGTGACTTCCATTGTTGAGAGGAAAAAGGTCAAAAAATATCTTTATTTGTCAATTGAATTTAACAATATTTGTGTAGATATACTACGAGTTTTATCAAGTGTTTGGTACTTTTTCTCTTGATTCTGAAAAATAGTTAAGTAGTGTCAAGTAGTGAGTGTTTAGCCATGTTTTGAACATCATGTAGAACCTTGATGTGATTGTCCATTGTTGAGAGAAAAAAAGGTCAAAGGAAGAATGACAAACTAGTGTTAATTTAGGAAGGGAATGTGATCTCTATGATGTTGATCATTGTGGGTGAAGTAATGTGCATCCACAATATACATCGAAAGAAGCAAGGTGCATTGTAGAATGCATGTGGGGTATCATGTCAATATACTAGGTAGGAATATAAAGGAGTATAAAAAATGTAAATGAAAAAATGGATACATGCAATATATAGTGAAAATAGGGGTTTTTTTAAATTGGTAAGGCATATTGGGAGGGGGTTAAAAAAAACAATTTTTGGAGGCATTTTCCAATATTTTTTGAAAATAGGGGTATTATTTCACATGCCACAAATGAACATGCTATGGCATGGTTTCATTAAGTGAAGAACCATGATTTCCAAGTGTTATTTGTTCATGTCATCCTGAGGGCTTCAATTCTACAAAGGGTCTCTGTCGCATGTATTTATTGCCATGGTGAAGGAATAGGCCATCTTTAATTCGCTCAATCTAGAATTCAAGGTGTGCATTTAATTGTTGCATATGCATATTTAATGGTCTAGTAATTGTTGTTTTCTAGTGTATTTGATCCTTGGCAGGGAGTTCATTGCTCCTGCATATTTGTAGCGGTTTCAAAACTGGTATTTGTTGTTCTTCTCTTTCTGACGTCTATAGGGACATATGCCTATGTTTTCCTGAGGAGCGAAGTACGAGAAAATAAACGATGTTGTGTCCAGACACTGCAATAACACACAATCATAGTAGGAGGAATGAATACCACATGAATCTTCTCGCAACAGTCGAAACCATAAGTCCAAAAAAAAACTAGAGCACCACTGCCCATGAAGAAAGCACCCTGAAAAAAAGAGGATCATGTATGCTTGATAGTTGCTGCAACTTATGTGGGATTTTATATGTTTCTTTATGTGTTTTTCATTGTCGATGTTTCTTTCTGGTGTTATTTCCCTTATGTTGTGTCTTGTTTGAATTTTTACAAGAGGTTGCGTACCCATGAAGCCAATTGTCGGCTGTAAGAATCTAAGCATTTTCTATATGATGGTTTTCTTCAGCATGAAATCCATTCAAATGGTTTTTTCACATCCCCTCCCCTCATCTCAATGATGGAGAGGACGCGATCTAACTATTGCTAGTCTATCAAACCAGGCAATCTAAGCCCCATGAACTTAAACATAAAACTGCATTGAAAATAAAAACATACACAGAAGCATAGTGCATGCAATCTACAGCAGAAGCAAATAAATTTTATTCAAAGCATTCATCTTGTTCATAATTCATAAAAAAATAAACATTCATCATGTTCATGATAATTTATCAATTAAATACATTGCAGAGATTAAACACACAAGAATACTTATCTTGAAAAAGAGTTGTCCCACAACCAGCTATGTCATTGCAACGTTCCACTCAACCATAGGCCATCGGGCTCATCAATATCTCAGCATCGCTGGCACCCCCAAGATGGGAATGATTCCCACAAGGAATAAGGGAACAATAGTAGGATCACACACAGCCAAAGACATATCAAAACTCAGCTAAACCAAAACTACATTTGGGTTTATCAGGACGTCAAGGAGGTGGAAAAGTTGAATTGCTAAGATTGTGCTCCTCTCTGTCTGGAAATTTTTTTTGGACAGCCCCATGACATGTGACCTAGCTGTCCACATGTGTAACACCTCACTAGTCCACCTCTTCCTTTGCCTCTTCCTCTTGAAGCATTCTTTCCACCTCTGTTCTCACTGTTTTTGTCAAGTTGGACTTGTTGGATTGAACTGGTAGCTTCACCCTTCAGTTGTTGTTCCCTTCCTCCAAATCCTCGTACCTTTGCTTTCTGACTCTGCTTCCTCATCATCTTCTCCTCATCCTTCAAAGGAACTTGATATGCTTCTTCAACAAATCTTAATGGAAACAAACTTAGTTCATCTTGTATATCAAACCTTAGACTATTTACATACCTGGAAATTTTATTAGGTGTATCGTCTATATGACCTGATCTAATATTCACCTTATAAAATTCCTCAGTAAACTCCCTAACTGTCATTGATTTCTATTTAAGATTTTGCAGTTGCCTAAAAAAAACCACCTTATAATCTTGAGGAAGAAATTTACCTCTCAACTTAGCTGTCATTCTACTCCAGCTATTGATCCTTACTTTGTTATTCAAGATTCTCTCCTCTTACACACCATCCCACCACAAGGATGCATGCCCTATTAACATTGTGATGAAAAATATGACTTGCTTGTCCTCCTTCACTTTAGCGAAATCGAAGTGCTTGTTCATAGCATTGATCCAGTCAATCAATTCTTATGGATTCAAGATTCCACTATAGGAATGGAACGTCTACCCTTGAGATAGAACTCGCACCAAAGATTGATTTCAGTATTCTTACCTTAGGAGTCTCAACAGTTTCCTCCTCCTCCTCTCCAATATCCTCCTCATCAATTGTGTCCCTAATGTGCTCATGTGGTCTGCGAGCCTCTAAGACTTCCAACCTTGCTCTCAGATTCCTTATCTCCCTTCTCAGGTCTACATTGTCAACAGGTCTTCCTCGCCTGCCTCGACCTCTTCCAACTCTGACCTCCATTTCCTTGCACAACAAATCACTTCTAGACACAATCTTACTATCAGTAATATCTTCTTTTTTTCTAAATCTATTAGTAGTACATGAGTAAGCTCAACTAACAATCCATAGCATTCAGAAATAAAGACTATTACTATCCTACTATGATACCAAAATTGGTGTAGGATGGATCAACCATAGCAAACCCTACTAGCACCTCCAGGATCTGGTGGCTCCTACACTTAGCAGGACTACCAAATTTAGCACTCGGCCAAATTCTATACTAAAATTGCCTCCCCACAACTTCGTCTCCACAATCGTCATTCCACAACTCTGTTTCTGCAGTCGAGTTGTAGGATGCAGGATTTCAAACACCCGACGTTGCATTCCGCAATGACCTTCCTGCAAGAGGGTTGCGGGATGCGAGATGCCAATTTACCAAAGTTTCTCCCCTGCAATTTTCTCTCTGCAACTTTTCCTCCGCAATTTCTCAGCTGTCAGATCTTTATGGCCTTCACGCCGACCGTTGATCTGATTTTCAATGTAGAGCTATCAAATCTCCGCGGACCTATTAACTTCCTCACAAATTTAGTTATGGGCTTCTTCTGGACCATTGGATCTTCATCTGCGAACTGAATCTTGATCGTCCGTTTTCTACAAAAACTAGTTAAGGTAGAAAACCTGCGCGTTACATTGATTGATCATGGAGTCGATCAATCCATCCTACAACCTCTAGGATTCATTAGCTTAACACCCCTATGTGTGCATTTACAAACTATTCTAGTCATTCAGCAACAATTTCATCCATGAACCCATGATTTTACCGAAATACATAAATATTCAGAAAACCGCCGAATTTGGCTCATCACAAATACACAACTCAAAATAGTAAATGCATCTAGGATAGGAATACTACAAACAACAACTAATCCTTCTATTAATCAAACACGCACCCACACAGTTTGGATCCCTTCTTCAGTTTTTCCCAAAATATTTACAAGCAGAACCAGACGCATGTCTGTCCGTTTCTCTGCAAATTTGGAATCCTAATACTGAAGAGCAGAACCCTTATCCCTTCCCTAAGCCGCCTATTTAACCTAAAATATAGCTTCATACAACCCGAGTGGTCCCGCAATAGAAAAACAAACTAAAACATATTGTAATGGAAATATCCATATCTCAACAAACAAACGGTGGCGTGATATCCACACAGGGAGTCATGATCTGCAATGATTCCTATCGCCACTAACAGACAATGACTAAGCAAAAATGGTTACAAATATGTCATAGCATGTTACCAACTCATCACATTGATGTCATGCCACGATGCTCCTACATCAGACTGCCCAGGTTGAAACTACTCATGGCTCCTATCCATGAACTCCCTTCATGTTGTTTTTCTGTAGGATTGCAGCAGAGACCCAAGGTACAAAACCTGGACAGTGTTCTCATTTTGAACAGTCCTTTCAGCCATGTCTTCCAGCACTGTGTTGGTAATAGGTCCTTTGGTTTCAACCATGTCTTTCCTCTAGCCTGTAGACAAATTGTCAACAAGCTCACCTTCATCTGCATATATACAATTCATCCCCCCCGTTACAACGACAAACATAAAAATTATTAGCATAATGATGCTTGACATCCAATAATTCTCCACTTGAATCCTTTGGCCTTCTTCCCTTCTACTTGTTACAATCACATCACTATTTTTGGTGATTTCAATAACCACATACTCCTCATTATTCCTTATGACTTAATACTGTGCTTCTTCCATCAATGCCATGCTTGCATTGGACATTTCTTGCTGATTATTTTTGTCCTTCAGCCAACCACTGCACACCATGTTAGTCAATTCAACCTCATTATCATTTGCTTCAACTTTCCAATCAGTTACCATTTTCTTATCCGTCATCATCAACAACTGATTATTAACTTCTTCTTGCTTACCCTTGAATGGATGAAGAATATGCTTCTTCCCATTCATTTCAAAGGAATAAACATTCCTCTTACCCGCATGCACTACTTCCCTGTGAAACTGCCAAGGTCTACCCAATAAAATACGATAAGCATCCATCTCAATAATGTCACATCATACCTCATCCTGATAGCTTCCAATTTGAAACTTTACATAGCATTGTTCTCTCACAATAACTTGATGACCTTTATGCATCCATGCAACCCTGTAGGGTTCTGGATGTAATGTCTTCCTCAACTTGAGTTTGTCCACCATCTATGTAGACACCAAATTATCAATACTACCACTATCAACAATTAATTTACAGCACTTACCTTCAACCTTACAAACTATCTTAAAAAGGATCCTCCTTTGGATTGACTCATTAGTTACTTTCCTCATCAACAAGGCTTCACCTTGTTTAGGGTAATTCTCATCCACCTCTAATTCCTTTGGAGCTTCAGGTTCAGCTTGCACTATTTCTTCTCCTTTTTGTTTGGCAACATTTTTTGGATAGTCCCATGACATGTGACCTAGCTGTCCACATGTGTAACACCTCACTAGTCCACCTCTTCCTCTGCCGCTTCCTCTTGAAGCATTCCTTCCACCTCTGTTCTCATTGTTTATGTCAAGTTGTACCTATTGGTTTGAACTGCTAGCTTCACCCTTTTGCTATTGTTCGCTTCCTCCAAAGCCTCTTACCTTTGCTTTCTGACTGTTCTTCCTCATCAGCTTATCCTTAGCCTTCAAAGCAACTTGATATGCTTCTTCAATAGATCTTAATGACAGCAAGTACAACAAAAATTCCAAAGCCTAGATCTCAAAACAACAATTCCAAAGGCTTGAAGTTGAAATTACTATAAACCTGGATATTATGACCACAAACACATGACCAATTAATTACTGTATTAATCAATTGACCATATACTGCTGGAATATGTTTGGACAATGTTAAGTTGAAATGTTGTACACTAGCTATGAATGTGAGCTTTTGAATGAAAGAAATATCAAGGTCAGTCATAGAAAATATAGTTATGATATTATGGAAATGCACAACAGATTGGTGATTTCTTTCATTTTTTTCTAACACATGAATAGGATTTCATGCTAGATCTAGATGGAAAAGATTTCTGGCATTTATGTTTTTGTTTTACAGATATTACACTAGGAGCGTGAATAAAGTAAATCAGAATGCTGGAATTTAAGGGTGGTTATAGCTACTGTTTGACAACTAATGCAATCATAGGAGTATGAATATTACTATGCCAGAATGTTTCAATGGAATTGTGGTGATAGAGATCCTTCATGATTTAATAAAAAAGATACAAATGAATCAATATACATAAGCTTAGAGAGAATTGTCCATAGAGTAAACCAGAATGTTGCAGGTTATAACTAATTGTTTCACAGGTAATGCAATGTAAGATTACAAAATTGGCTTTATATATTGTCTCCAAATACAAGATCCTCTTGTATGACATATGACAGTCCCAATACTGATATTAACAATATTTTTTCAGGTATATCATTTGCAACTTAAAGGTGTTTTTGCAATAGTCTTGTTGGGTAATCTCATGCTGGATTAGCATGCAGGTTTTGATTTATAAAATATGTGAAATTGTCTCAATAATTAGACGTGGTGAAGTTCCTATATGCAAAATTGTTCTATGTTGGTTTTAAGAGGCATTCCAACAATGCCAATTGCAACTTCAAGGTTTATTTGCATAAGTAGTGTTGCTTGTCAGCAGGTTTTGTCAGTGGATTTTGACTTACTAAGATGTAAAACTTTTTGAATATTTCAACCTATTTAAATCTTTGAGAGATTTTTATTTGCTGTTCTAGCAGCAGCTGGTTTTGTTTTCATAGATTCTGGCAGCAACTGGTTTTTTTTTTTCACAGATTCTGGTAGCAGCTAGTTTTCAGGTATATCAATTGCAACTTAAAGGTTTTTTTGCAATAGTCTTGTTGGGTAATATCATCCTGGATTAGCATGCAGGTTTTTTTATTATTATAAAAGATGTGAAATTGTTTCAATAATTAGATGTGGTGAAGTGCCTATATGCAAAATTGTTCTATGTTGGTTTTAAGAGGCATTCCAACAATGTCAATTGTAACTTCAAGGTTTATTTGCATAAGTAGTGTTGCTTGTTAGCAGGTTTTGCCTGTAGATTTTGACTTACTAAGATGTAACCCGAGTGGTCCTGCAACTAAAAAACAAACTAAAACATATCGTAATGGAAATATCCCTATCTCAACAAACAAACGGTGGCGTGATATCCACGCAGGGAGTCGTGATCTGCAATGATTCCTATCGCCACTAACAGACTATGACTCAGCAAAAATGGTTACAAATATGCCATAGCATGTTACCAACTCATCACATTGATGTCATGCCATGATGCTCCTGCATCAGACTCCCCAGGTTGAAACTATTCATGGCTCCTATCCATGAGCTCCCTTCATGTTGTTTTTCTGTAGGATTCAAGGTACAAAACCTAGGTAGTGTTCTCATTTTGAACAGTCCTTTCAGCCATGTCTTCCAGCACTGTGTTGGCAATAGGTCCTTTGGTTTCAACCATGTCTTTCCTCTGGCCTGTAGACAAATTTTCAACAAGCTCACCTTCATCTACATATATATAATTCATCCCCCCTGTTACAATGACAAACATAAAAATTATTAGCATAATGATGCCTGGCATCGAAGAATTCTCCTCTTGAATCCTTTGGCCTTCTTCCCTTCTACTTGTTACAATCACATCACTATTATTGGTGATTTCAGTAACCACATACTCCTCATTATTCCTTATGACTTAATAATGTGCTTCCTCCATCAATGCCATGCTTGCATTGGGCATTTCTTGCTGATTTATTTTGTCCTTCAGCCAACCACTGCACACCATGTTAGTCAATTCAACCTCGTTATCATTTGCTTCAACTTTCCAATCAGTTACCATTTTCTTATCTGTCATCATCAACAACTGATTATTAACTTCTTCTTGCTTACCCTTGAATGGATGAAGAGTATGCTTCTTCCCATTCATTTCAAAGGAATAAACATGCCTCTTACCTGCATGCACTACTTCCCTATGAAACTGCCAAGGTCTACCCAATAAAACACGATAAGCATCCATCTCAATAATGTCACATCATACCTCATCCTGATAGCTTCCAATTTGAAACTTTAGATACCATTGTTCTCTCACAAGAACTTGATGACCTTTATGCAGCCATGCAACCCTGTAGGGTTCTGGATGTACTGTCTTCCTCAACTTGAGTTTGTCCACCATCTATGTAGACACCAAATTATCAGTACTACCACTATCAACAATTAATTTACAGCACTTACCTTCAACCTTACAAACTTTCTTAAAAGGGCTCCTCCTTTGGACTGACTCATTAGTTTGCTTTGCTTCCTCCAAAGTCTCTTACCTTTGCTTTCTGACTGTTCTTCCTCATCAGCTTCTCCTCAGCCTTCAAAGCAACTTGATATGCTTCTTCAATAGATCTTAATGACAACAAGTACAACAACAATACCAAAGCCTAGATATCAAAACAACAATTCCAAAGGCTTGAAGTTGAAATTACTAGAAACCTAGATATTATGACCACAAACACATGACCAGTTAATTCCTGTATTAATCAATTGACCATATACTGCTGGAATATGTTTGGACAATGTTAAGTTGAAATGTTGTACACTAGATATGAGTGTGAGCTTTTGAATGAAAGAAATATCAATGTCAGTCATAGAAAATATAGTTATGGTAGTATGGCAATGCACAACAGATTGGTGATTTCTTTCATTTTTTTCTAAGACATGAATAGGATTTCAAGCTATATCTAGATGGAAAAGATTTCTGGCATTTATGTTTTCGTTTTATAGATATTACACTAGGAGCGTGAATAAAGTAGGTCAGAATGCTGGAATTTAAGGGTGGTTATAGCTACTGTTTGACAACTAATGCAATCATAGAAGTATGAATATTACTATGCCAGAATGTTTCAATGGAATTGTGGGTATAGACAGCCTTCATGATTTAATAAAAAAGATACAAATGAATCAATATACATAAGCTTAGAGAGAATTGGCCATAGAGTAAACCAGGATGTTGCAGGCTATAACTAATTGTTTCACAGGTAATGCAATGTAAGATTACAAAATTGGCTTTATATATTGTCTCCAAAAACAAGAGCCTCTTGTATGACATATGATAGTCCCAATACTGATATTAACAATATTTTTTTAGGTATATCATTTGCAACTTAAAGGTGTTTTTGCAATAGTCTTGTTGGGTAATCTCATGTTGGATTAGCATGTAGGTTTTGATTTATAAAAGATGTGAAATTGTCTCAATAATTAGATGTGGTGAAGTGCCTATATGCAAAATTGTTCTATGTTGATTTTAAGAGGCATTCCAACAATGCCAATTGCAACTTCAAGGTTTATTTGCATAAGTAGTGTTGCTTGTCAGTAGGTTTTGTCAGTAGATTTTGACTTACTAAGATGTAAAACTTTTTGAATATTTCAACCTGTTTAAATCTGTGAGAGATTTTTATTTTCTATTCTAGCAGCAGCTGGTTTTGTTTTCATAGATTCTGGCAGCAACAGGTTTTTTTTTTCATAGATTCTGGCAACAACTAGATTTTTTAAGTATATCAATTGCAACTTAAAGGTTTTTTTGCAATAGTCTTGTTGGGTAATATCATCCTAGATTAGCATGCAGGTTTTTTTTTATAAAAGATGTGAAATTGTTTCAATACTTAGACGTGGTGAAGTGCCTATATGCAAAATTGTTCTATGTTGGTTTTAAGAGGCATTCCAGCAATGTCAATTGCAACTTCAAGGTTTATTTACATAAGTAGTGTTGCTTTTCAGCAGGTTTTGCTAGTAGATTTTGACTTACTAAGATGTAAAACTTTTTGAATAATTCAACCTATTTAAATCTGTGAGAGATTTTTATTTTCTATTCTCGAAGCAGGTGGTTTTTTTTTCACAGATTTTGGTAGCAGCTGTTTTTTTTTTAGGTATATCAATTGCAACTTACAGGTTTTTTTGCAATAGTCTTGTTGGGTAATATCATGATGGATTAGCATGCAGGTTTTTTTATAAAATATGTGAATTTGTTTCAGTAGTTAGACGTGGTGAAGTGCCTATATGCAAAATTGTTCTATGTTGGTTTTAAGAGGCATTCAGCAATGTCAATTGCAACTTCAAGGTTTATTTGCATAAATAGTGTTTCTTGTCAGTAGGTTTTGCCAGTAGATTTTGACTTACTAAGATGTAAAACTTTTTGAATAATTCAACCTATTTAAATCTGTGAGAGATTTTTATTTGCTATTCTGGCAATAGCTGGTTTTTTTTTTTCATAGATTCTAGCAGCAGCGCTGTTATTTTTTCACAGATTCTGGCAGCAGTTGTTTTTTTTTAATAGATTCTGGCAGCAGCTGGTTTACTCCCACATGGAAGCATGGTGGATTTAATATCAAACTATTCACTCTGAATAACTCGACTTGAAATGTTTGAAACTTTGAAGTTTGAAGTTTAGATTGCAAATATCACATAATAAAGGATGGGTCAAGTTGCATGATCTAAGGTAAGTGGACATTATTTTAAGCATAGTACCCTTGTTTGTTTGAACTATCCCTGTCATTTCTGAAATCCATGTCATGGACAAAAACTTGAAATTACGCTTAAGGTAAGTGGACATTATTTTCTGCATATTTAAAAAATTATGCAACAACATAGTGTGTGTCTATTTTGTCAATTGTTTTTTGTACGATTTTTTAAATGGACAGATCGTTCCAAAACGCCAAGTAAGTTGGTTCCGTTTAATTAGATGGGATAATGGAGTTATTCTAATATGGATTTATACTCTACAGGTAGGTGAGATGTATCACATCTCTAATAGTATTTTGGTTCAGTATAAGGTTTTGTTTCTATGTAAATATGTATCTAATACATGTTTTTTAGGTTTGCAGGTTTGGTTTCAACCTTCAACATATTCACAAGGAGTTTGGCATCGAGTAAAATTGAAATAAAGGTAATGAAATGAAGCACTTTACCATTTGATATTTTGTTGTAGTTAAATGGAAATTCTCCTCATTTGCACACTATCCTTTTTATTTTAAAATGAGTTTAATGATCATTACTATTTTTTTCAGGTTAATGGCAACCTTATACTACAATCCCAATATAAACATGATGGCTATGTGATTGTAAATGGAAAATAGATGTTATCTCTACCTGTAACAGGAATCGGGATCTTGGATCGGGTACAATCGTATCCTTTGAGCTGTAAGAAAAAAAATGCCAGGATTGTTGGGTCTATGTCGGATCTTACATACCCCCGTGGTTTTTTTGATGGGGTAGTAGCTCATAAGATCGGAGGTGCTGGTGTGATAACATTTCTGTCTTGAAAAGCCTTCTTTCTCTCACTAGAGATTGAACATGTCTACCGAGAACACAATAAGAAGGAAAACTGTTTATCCAAGGGGGCTCTCCCTATGGCCTTTGGTCTCTTGTCCTTCACAGAATTATATGAAGGTAGTATTATTAGGGGAGGTGAGATTTGGCTCTTCTAGAATCTCACTGTAGAATTTTATTTGTGCATGCCTTTTGGCATTGATGGAAGTATTTAGATGTATTAAATCTCCTCTGACGAAGCTCATCTCCTTATGATTAGTCGATCCATTGAGTTCCTCCCTAGATAAACATCTTGGGTTCTTCTTGTGATCTTGTTGGACATGTATGACTCTCTCCCTGAAGAAAGGCAGGTTTTTTATTTTTCTCTTGTTGATGCCCAATTTATCATTTTAGATCTATAATCATGCTATGGTGATACTATTTATGTAATTTTTTATGTATCAAGTGCATACTGCTCATAATTCAGACATTGATATTGACTCAGGTACTTATTTTTGAATTATGTTTAATTCTTCCATATTTTTCCATTAAATATCATCTCATATCATACATTCATATCAAATTACCATTTTTTAAAACCATTAGGCATATAGTTTTACTGATACAGGTTGTGTTCTCATAGGGACACTCATTCGCATACGGACGACCATTCAACCCTTCGTTCGCACCTCAAAAATCATTTGTTTTTCTACTTGGATGCATTGAAGACACCAACAGAAACATGGGTTTTGCTACCCACCTGGAACACATGGTTCGTGAGCTTCTACCTAAAAAGATTTGGTTCATGACTTGCCCAAGCAACCAGTGCTTCCACTGCCCATGTCTAGGAAACCACCACGCGCAATTTGGGGAAAACACGACCTATTTATTTATGGGGTTGTTTCCAGCATTGAAGGTGCTCTATTATTAGAGAGGTCGACCACTAAAAGGGTCGACCCTCTCTCTATTGTAAATGAATATAAAAAGACGCCTTGGGTTGTGAATCCAAGGAGAGAAAAAAAAAGTTTTGTAATTTTGCTTCAGATTTTAATATATAAACTTTGTTCAACTGTTATTGTTATCTTTCTTTTCATGGTTGGTGATTGAGTAGAGTAGGAACGACCCTCATTACAATGATCTGTTGATCGCACAGTGATGTAACCATATCCTTTGATTATCCTTTGATTCACATGAATATCAAGTTAAGCTATTTTTCTTCTGAAATAAAAAAAACATGATGGCTATGTACTCTCTCTTTCATCATATTGTCATTTTTTTCTATAGCCAGTTGTTAATAAATACTAAAATTTTAATGTACTCTTACATTTTCAAATGAAAAGAATAATTTATTTTTACATGTCAACCGTGAAGGGTTCAATATCTCACAGCCCTTCAAAGTGAAATAGGACCCTGCACTTCAAATTTGATCCATGCGTGAAGGAAAGAGGATCATTAACTAGCTTGCCATTCAGAGAGTAATGATTGTTGTCGCAGGTTTATTGTTGTGGTTGGATTTTTAGGTGTTGAAATCTAGCGACCAACAATGAACCTGCCGTAACCATCATCTATCATCACTTCATTATACTGTAGGTTGATTAATTTTTTTTTTAAACAAAAGACATGTCTCTTCAGTGGTGGATGTTTGCACAAAACCTTCAGACGATCGCGCAAACTCGTTGAACGCCATATTCGACCAGTGATCAATCTTCCTTGTACGATTAGCGGGCCTAAAGATCAATATTTTGACATTTTCTTGGCTCTTTGTAGCCTAAAGATTCTACGTTCTCGTTTTTTTTCCTTTATATCGACGTTTACGGTCGTTGTAACCTAAAGATTCCACGTTTTCGTTTTTGTTTTCGATCTTTTCTCAGCTCGTTGTAGTCTAAAAAGTCGACGTTTTCATTTTTTTCTCTCATTTCTCAGCTCATTTTTTCTGGCTCCTTTTCAAGATAATCCGATAATGAATTCTTCAAAAATTACCACCGAGTAGTATGGCTTGAGGGTACTAGAATCAATTTATCCATCTGCAAGAATTTGTCGTGATAGAGGTACTCCTTTCAACTTCTTTATAAACCCTTGCGGTAATTCCCATGTCAATTTTCCAATTCCGTGGCATCTTATTTACTTTCTCGCTTACTTATCGTTCATTAAATTTTTGTTTGGCTCTAGAGGCTCATAGTCACTTATTTATTTCCTTTCAGATGTTTCAGTAATTAGGGTTTCTTCCAGTTATGCAAGAGAGCTCATCTTCTTCTACTATCTTCCTGGTAATCTTGTTTATCACCCCAATGAAACCAAGTGAACTTCAATGAATGGGAGAAAAACTATATCGAGGGCCAAAGGCTTTGGATAATATATAGAAGCATTTTCTAATTGGAGAAGGATGCAAAATAAATGGGAACAAATCTATGTCAAAGCTGACAGGTTTGGATAATATATGTTGTCGTATAAGGTGATTTGGTGTAATCTGTTTACGTGCATATTTTTTTTGAATTGAGAATTTTAGATGTATGTATAAATAAATGGCAGTTATTCTTGTTCATTGTCATTGCAGTTTTAGTCTGTTTATTGTCTTATGCCCTTTCACCATGTACTGCTATGTTGTTTTATGGATATGGATCTGGCTCATGCAGATCTTTTGGATGATATAATGGTATTTGTTCCATGGGTTGAAATTGTCTTCAGAACATGAGAAAACCCATGGTGGGCTTAAAACTTCCCAGTATAATAATAATTCTATCATTTGATGCTGAAGCAAATGTCGATTGTAATCATGTCCATTGCAGGTCCTATTTTTGTTTGGGTTGGGATATATGGGAATTATTTTTTTATAGCTTTACCTTGCTCATTTTTTGTAGAACTATAATTTGGATGTCCACATGTGCACCAAAGAGGCTCTAATTGTTTTTAGAAGTAATCAATCTAAGTAATTACTAGAATTTGTAAGTTATAACAACACATTTTATTTATGGTCTATCAATCATCTTATTTTTTAATTCCTTTATAAACTGATAGAAACCTAGCAGTTGTACTATTATATTAATTATTGTTTATGAGTTGGAGTTGTGCTTAACAACGCTTATGTGGTAGATCTCTACAAGGTCTCAATGTACAAGTGTTCAAAATTAAGGATGGAATCAGTTATATATAATTATTTTGTTTATGGAATTCCCATCATGGGTGTTTCCCTCCTCCTTATACATAGTTAAGATCCAAATCGTTACATGGATTAATCCACATTCTTTAACAACTCAAATTTCATCAAGGTAAGCTCTTGCGGTTTTCTTTCTTGTTTTAAGCTTAAATAATGTGTATTGTAGTTTGCTTAATGACAACAATTCATAGCTTTCTATGCATGCAAGAAACCCAAATGTTTCCCACAAGAGTGTGGCCTAATGGAAAGCTACGAGATTATCAACCTTGTACTAATGTGGGGATGTGAGCTCAAAATATTTTGTCATGTGGTTGTAAATATGTCTTTGTACATATAAGAAGTATTCTAAAAAGAAGAAACTTAGGCATTCCCCAAGATTGTATTGAAGACTTGGAGTAATCCACATCCTCAAATACTCTTCAACTCATGTTGAGTATTAAACAGAAATGTCATCCATATATTATAGGTGTAATATGACCTGCATTATCAATTCGAAGGACAAAGCAGTAAATGAAAGTAGAGATATACTAATAAATGTAATGATTTACATGAGTCTTTTAGGCTTGAACTAGCCCAACCCAAACCACTTAGAATATGTTTACTTACTAGCAATGGAGATAATGTCATGAAGATAATGTCATGAGATAAGATCTTATATTATAAATTTGTACTCGTAATCATGCCAAAAAATATCTAATCCAAGGATGGTTTTTGGAACTCTTATTCATGTTCTCAATTCATGATAATGTTGGACATAGCAAGGGTTGTTGTTTTAAAACTCTCCTTAATCTAATGTTATTTGACATTTCTACCCCATAGGCATTTTTATTTGAAGGTGTCTTTCTAGGGCATTGTTCCCATATTCATCATCCCTCTCGCAAATCAAAATATGACACACGTATCACCAGTAAGAAACTACCATGTTATAGATAGGGTTTGGGTTAAGGTTTTAATGTGGTTCTTTCTTGCGTGCCCAAGAAGTCTCCCTCCACTACATATCTGTATAAATCTTGTCAATGCAACTACCTTCACTTAAATGGAAACCAATTTTGAATTGCATATCATAAACAACTTCAGGAAGATTCAAAAACCAAGATTATCGACTCTGGAGAGTTGACAATTTTCAATATTAAACTACATCTTCAGGTGGCTAGATTCAATGTTTTTTGTTGATCATGTTCTTTAAAAATTGAGGGTGTCCCTTGAGAATTGGAGTTGTCCCTACAATCCGACCCCCCCTTCCCTTCATCCTTCTCTATATCTTTCAAAAGGAGAAGCTCTTATTCCACTTCTTATATTTCCTAGCAAATTGACTTCTACATACTTGGCATTCATCAAACATATTAGTACACAATCCTTAATCTTGAGGTTTGTGGAGTGCAATTTTGAGTATTACATAGTTGTTGTATTCGTTCTCTTCCATTTTCCCTAATTGGCGACCTAAACCCAACCATGAGATGGTTCGAGGTCCTTCACGTCAACTATCTCAAGGAGTTGTACAAGTTTAATAAAATTACCACTGAGTGGTATGGCTTGAGGGTACCAGAATCAATTTATCCATCTGCAAGAATTTGTCGTGATGGAGGAACTCCTTTCAACTTCTTTATAAACCCTTGTGGTAAGTATTTACACAGTGTTTCCCATGTCAATTTTCCAATTCCATGGCATCTTATTTACTTGCTCCCTTACTTATTGTTCATTAAATTTTTGTTTATGGCACCATAGGCTCATGGTCACTTATTTATTTCCTTTCAGATGTTTCAGTAATTAGGGTTTCTTCTGGTTATGCAACATAGTTCATCTTCTTCTAATATCGGCTTGGTAATCACGTTTATCACCCCTATTTAAGTCTGCTATTTCATTTATATACCCCAAATATTTGTATTGACATCATATTTACATATGTGACATGGCATAATTTCTATATTTGGTGTCGGGTTGGTGATATATGGTTCATCTCTAGAAGAATGTATGGGTATGTCTTTGAGATGATGAGTTTACCGAGTTTCATTTATGTACTCTTTCTAGTTCCAATGAAGTATTATGATACTTGCCCCTAGGTTTTCACTATTCTTGAATCTGGAATAAATAGGTTTGACCCTTTTACTAATTTTTTGTAAAAACTTTGTTATCACTATTTAACTCATAATATACAGTGAGGATTTATTCCAGCAGAAAACCCTCACAATTGATAAGATTTTGTTTAGTGTAAATAAAGAAGCGACCTCTTTTTGTTGAGTTTTTAGCTTAGAGAAGGGTGCATCCATGGAGGTGGGTTACAATTTTTGGCAAGGCGTTTTTGGAAAAATGCAAAAAGCTCATAGGTATTGATAGCCTAATCAAGGGTTTAACAAGCGCTCGATCGAGGTTTTGTTAATCCCTCGATCGAGCTCTTATTAAACCCTCGATCGAGCTCTTATTAAACCCTCGATCGAGCTATCAATACCTCGATTGAGGGTTTACAAAAAGCTCGATCGAGGTCTATATCTCGATTGAGGTCCAAAGCTTGATCAAGGTTCCTATTTTAAAAAATATATAAAAAGGGCCGTGGGCACCCGCTGTTATTCCTCATTTTTTCATAAACAACCCTCAATCAAGAAAACACCACGACCGAGCATCTACGTCCCCGAACAGCTCACCGGTGCCACTGCGCCCCCGAAAACCTGGACCGAGCTACCATGCATGCCACGCCCCCTTTCACCACGATGTCGAAGCAAAGACGTAACCCCCGATCGTTGTTTTTTAAAATTGAAATGGAATTTTAGTTTTTTTTTTAAGTTTTAAAATGTTAGGTTAAAATTGAAAAAAATCATTGTTATAGATGTTTTTAGGTTTTTTTTTTTGCCTAGCATGTTTGAAATGTGTGCCGGCATGCAAAAATGCTGCCGATAGCATTTAAAATTGAAATTTGTTTTTTATTTAATATTTAATTTTTTGTTTTATATATATTTTGTCAACCGGTAGTGTTTATGCTGCCGGTTTAATTTTTAAATGTGTGTACGGCAAGCAGAAATGCTGCCCAAATTTTTTCAATCCTTCGAGAATACACAGAGTATTGAAAAAATTCAAATTTGTTAAATTTAAAATTTAAATTTATAGTTTGTTCAAATATTTCTATCAACCGGCAGTCGTTTATGCTGCCGGTTAAATTTTGAAATGTCTGTCGACCAAGCAGAAATGCTACCCAATTTTTTTCAATCCTTCGAGAATACATGGAGGAATGAAAAAAATCCAAACCCTAGACGCGAGACAATCATGAACCTTAAACCAATGTAGGCATTTATCTAAATAACCCATAATCAAATTAAAAAATTAATAGAAATTCATGATTTAAATGTTTTTAAAGAATATCAAATTAAAAATTAATAGAAATCCATAATTTATGATAAAATTATATTTTTGATATTTTTTAGAAAAAATATATAAATTTATATTCAACATTTTGAAAATTATAAATTATAAATTTAGAATATTTTAAAATAATAGTAAAATATATTACTAAGAAAATCTATAAATTTATACATTAAATTATGGAAAACTAGAATTGTAATTTAATTTTTTAAAAATGGATGAAAAATTTACATAATTATAATTTTAAAAAAATAGTTCAAAATTATAAATATCTATAGAAATTATTTTAAAATCCCAAGTATTTGTAACTCATTTCCACCCCATCGAAAACTCACAAACCATTCCCTATAACCCGAAAAACCTTTAGTGACTAGAATTCAACTCTTATTAAATAGGAAGCTTCACCCAAATAAGTACCATGCGCTTAATCTCAAATTGAACAAGAAATAAATGAGTACTCAACATTATGAAAACAAATCATAACCCCGATCACACCACATATTCGTTAGTCTTATTCACACCACCTTCAAAGCAAAAACAAAAAACTCATCAATCCATTTTGTTTTGTAAACTTTTGGGTGGTTTTCTGAGTAAGAGTTTTTTATTCGTATCCATATATGGAGTTACTTACGTTGAGTTATTTACAAAAAATCATTTACTATTCCTTATTTCATGCAGATGCATGTCTACATCGGGGTTCTTCGGTTCACCGAAGGTAGAGCAATGGCGGATCTGCGGCCATTCCTCACCCTGGAGGTCGGCAAAGGACTCGTAAGTATACAATTATGCATGATGTACTCTTTGTTGTTAGTTAACCAAATTAAATTGTTTCACATGTGTATATTTAATCATCAACTTGTATGTCTCTATTTTCACAGGTTCTCCTAGGCGTTCTATGCCGACACATGCTCCTGCTAGGGAGATGTGTTGATGTATTTGTAACTATGGAATGTATTCACTTGTATATCTTATGTATTGTACCCCGATGTTCCTATCGGGAAGTATCTGTAATGTAATTGAGTCATGTCATACCCTGATGTTCCTATTGGGAGAATCAATAATGTAAACAAATCATGTAAAGTCATTGAGGTTAACCCTCCATTGTAATTCGGGGCAATAGTCCCCACTATTGAGTTGAGGTTAACCATCCTTGTTGATCAGGGGGGTAAAGTCCCCATAGTTGTGGGGCACTAGGGTTATTAGACTCTCCTAGAGAAGTCGGGCCTGGTAAGTAATTGTTAAGTGAGGCCGACTTGTTGGAGTGGAATTTAAGTGAACGAAAGAATATAAATAGAGAGTGAACCTATCTATTTATTACACACACTCACTCAACTGGGGCGCATGAGTGAGAGAAGAAGTTCTGGCACAAGTGAGAGAGATCAGCTGTTGGAGATCGTCTTTATGTTTTCGAGTCTTACTTTTTCTACTGGTGCTCATTCTATCTCTGAGGAAGTTGCAGGGTTTTCTCCTTTATGGTTTCCCCGAGGAAAATTATTTGTGTCTCTTGTCTCTTGTGATTATTGTTGTGTATGTTATTCTCTCAGATAAGATCCTAAGATCATATTGCTTAAATGATAAAAGTATAACATGGTATCAGAGCTAACCTGAGAAGAAGACACTGTGCAACTGCAGAAACAAGGGATTCTTACTTTTTGGTTCTCTCTCCACAATCCATCAGCAAAAGGATGCTAGGCTAACTCTTTATTGAAGGGTGCATCTTTCTGTCAAAGCATAATTTGATTACGGGCATTTTCAGTTTTTACTGCGGGAAATTAGGGATTTTCACAGAAGAGGAATTTTTGAGTGATCCCAGCATAGGATTTCTCTCCTCATCAAAATCAAAATTTAGAGACCAAGGTCGAGATTTTTGGTTGGGTAAAACTTCGGGAAAGTCAAACCCTAATTTGACCCTCGGCTGAAAAAACCCTAAAATACCAAAAATGATAAGTTTTGGTACATTCTCTATATCTATGGATTGAAGAATTTTCAGGGGCCTAAATTTTCATAGGCCGAAGATAAAATCCTGATTTACCCTCTGTAAAAATTTCAACCTTGGATTCATTGTATTCTGGGAGATATGATTCCTCCAAATCAAGGTTCCAACCTCTTCCAGGATTGATCCCTAAACAAGACACTAGGGAGAATTGCTATATCTCGCGCTATGAAAGTCCAAATGAAATTTTTCAAGATGTTTCAAATAGAGTGCAGACTATAATTTCTATGATACAAAATTCAGACCCCGAAGGTGAAATAGTGACATGCGGCAGTCCGTAAAAGTTTGCTATGCTGAATAATCCTGAATTAAGCCACCGTGGCAAAACTATCATAAGTCCCAATTGGTGAAACCAATTCTGATAAAACCTATGTTGGTAGAAAGAGGACAGATGAGGTTACCTTAGTATGAATCTTTATACATAAAGGAGAAGTACTTTCAGAGATACTGCAGAAACAGTATCAGAAATTTTTGCAGAAGAAATTGGAAAACTAGGGCTTCCTGTTCCGAAAATTTTCCTCCACTGTTTTCAGAAAAGGAGTACATTGGATAGCTCGCCTTGAAGAGCTATATCTTTCTATCCAATTATAAGTTTGAAATTCCAATTTTTTAAAATTAGGGTTTCTCTGACAAACCCTAGATCAATTAGCTCTGGAACTAGGATGGACACCTCAAATCAGTAAGATCTAATATTTTGCTATTTACAATTGAGGTTCTCATTTCAAAATGACTAGTCACACTAGCTTGATGACAAGCTTGGTGAGGCTGGCAAATTCCAAGCATGGAAGTTTAGGATCTCACTAGTTCTTGAAGGAAATGAATTGGACACCTACATAAGTAGAAAGGTTCTAGTTCCAGAGGGAGATGAGGCTAAAATCCTTACACAAGAAGAACTTAGTCAATGCCAAGAAGATCATTGCTGATTCAATAAAGGATCACCTTATACCACAAGTGTCTTCCCTAAAGACACCTAAAAAGATGTTTGATTCCTTGACCAAGCTATTTGAAGGGAAGAACATAAATTGGAAGACGACTTTGACAAACCAGTTCAAGAATGTGAAGATCTAGAATGCAGAGACCATACAGTCATACTTTACAAGGGTCTCTCAAATAGAAGAACAACTTGAAGCAGTAGAAGAAGAAGTGGAGAATGCAGAAGTTGTGATAACTACCTTAAATGGCCTCTCAGGATCATGGGATTCATTCATTCAAGGAATGTGTGCCAGAAGAAAGTGATTACTTTCAGCAGACTCTAGGAAGAGCGCACACAAGAAGAAGCTCGGCTCATAATAAGAGAAAGAGAAGATGGGAGCAATAGAATATCAAGCTCTCACAATCCAAAGAAGATACCTCAAGTGATGAGGAATATGAAGAACTCAATTCTTGAAGACTCTCTTATCCATCTTAGCATTTGGATAAGAAATGATGATGTCATGATGAAGCAAAAGGCTCAAAAAGAAGTCTACCCATGAAACAAAGAAATATAAGTATCTAGTTGTCATGATATTATTTTGTTATGCATTTGTCTATATTCAGTTGATGTGTTATGCATGATAGAATGTTTGCATTAATGACAATATACTACTAATATGCATGTGATGGATAAGTAGCTCATGGTGCTATACAACTATCCATTGCTACTTATCTAGAATGAAACCTCTTTGCTGACATATTGGATTAGCGCACAATCTCAATGATGTCTTGGTAGAGATGGAAGGCATCTAGAAATGTTTCCATGAGATATGGATGAATGTTGTATTGGCTAAAATAGTTGCATGATTATATCTTTATGCATCAGAATTTTCCATTATGAATATGCTTTATGAAATGTTTCTAACCATACAACTAAGGCATTTGACTTGTAGGAAATATTGTGTACAATTGACTACAAGAAAAGAAGGATGAGACTCATTATGAAGAACAAGTGACGACAGTTCAAGAAATAATCCAAAATAAAGAATAGTATGACAAGACTTCAAGAGGTATCAGACATAGTGCAATTATATGACACTGTTGAGCGACATCAATGATGTTGAACCTTCCAGCTATGAAGACATAACCAATAAGAAAGGGAAGGAGAGTACCGGTTCAAGAAGAATGATGCAGTATCGAGACTTGAAGGGAAGTTCGTAATGTCTTCCATATGGATCTACAAGATACAACATGCAGTATATGGCAACATCATGGGATACAAGGAAATATTCATAGCACGAGGCTTCTCATGGAAAGAAGGCATAGACTACAAAGAGACATTTGCATCCAGTGGGAGTTGAGGTACATGACAGGCAGGCTCATGTGTGCAAATTAAAGAAGGCCTTGTATGAGCTCAGAAGACACCCATGGGACAACAAATACATGAGGAGCTTGAAGATCACCTAGAGTGATGAAGATCTTAAACTTTGCTATAAGGTAGAAAATGAAATCCTATAGAGGATGACAAGCTCACAGATGGTGTTACGGAGAGAAATTCCTATGGCTTGGGGTACCAAAACAGACAGCTTGACTCCGTAAATCAATCTTTCCCAATATGCAATAGAAATAAAATGTCTAACACTAAAGGATCAGACCTCGTACCTTATTTCAGATGGTTGAAGTAGATCCTCGTTGAGCCTTCCAATCTTCAGCTTGAATTGCTATATTACTTCCTCAACAACAAGTAAACAATACAAGCATTCTATATATCATGGTGTTAGATCTATTCTAGCATATATAATCAATAATGTAAAAGCATTTGACATAATCCCATGGATAAAATATTCATTCAAATACACATCATTGGATAGGAAAAGATATTTCTATTAATATAAATCAGAGATTACAAGATACAACCTCTGACAACATGTCTGCAAACTAGAGAAACTGAATCCCCCACTTGGGCCTCCACCACTTCAATCCTCCATCTCTCGATAGCAAGCTCACAAGCAAAAGGAAATCTTGGGAAGAACACAAAAGTGCTCCAAGGGACAAAGGGATGCAGACTCAAGCATAAGTTCCGGCAACAATGGACTATAGTTTCGTTTCTCTCAATTCTCTCTTATGCCTTCAATGTATCAAGGGGTTCCTTATATAGCTTTTCAAAGGGGTACTGAAAGGTTGAATCCGAATGATCTCAAGGCATATGGAAGGCCAGGAGTCAAATGAGTCGGATCCATGTCAAGGAAAACTCCAAAAGGATTTGGATTATTTACACATCCCGATGTACGCGGTTATATGGCTCAAACCCATGTATGTATGCGCTTATAAGGTTAAAATTCGCGTATAGAATTTTTCATGTGTTTTTAGGGATGATCAAGGAAACATCAAAGGAAAAAAAGTGGTCCATAGGGGCTAAGGAGTCTGCAGCGGGACAGGAGAAGGCCATACAAAGTGTGATTCACCTAGAGTGGTGAAATCCGCTATAACAGATGCCCCCTAATGTATGAGATTAGAGGGGTTATACGATGGCCGAAATACATTATAAGTCCATCCCAGAAGTGGAGTGATGAAGGATCCCAAATGGAAGACCAGCCACCCAATTAGCATAGTACCATAATACAACTCTGCATATAACTACAAATATATATAGCAGTCCCGGATACATAAGAGTACAATGGCCATGAATAGGAATGATACATGATATCACATATGTGGTCATCGCCACATACAATATACATAGATCCGAATATCCATGATGAAGATATACAAAGGACCATGATCTCCAAAATGGATGAAGATATATAATAGATCAAAATCTCCATAGTGGCTAGAAATGTCTGACATACACTGGAATCAAGTCATGAGAGCTGAAATATCATGAACACTGGCACAATCAAGGAGGTAGCATATAAGAGATGCCACCAATCTGGAAAGTCTTCTACACACACCGCTACGAGTACATGTCCTACTATGCGAATAGAGGTGTCGAGGTCGAACATAGTAGTCCATCGTCTGATTACCGGTCATTAATGTATACCACTAACAGACGCGAGATCACCCACCAATGATGAAAATGGGAATCAAGTTACTAGAGTGCAAACTAACAAGTGTGAATAGATGTGTTGAGGTCAAACACTTGAAAGCATCCATCAATCAGGGGACATTGATGTATTCCCAAGAAACTGTCGATGGCGAGAGAACCTGCCACTGATGACTGCAAGTCTCAAGGCACTCAAAATGACTCTAGACTCCAATCCCAGAATAAATGATCTGAAGTCGATGGGATGAAATCCGCTGGAAGGAGGGCATTAAGGCATACCCCATCATCCAACACGAGGTACTCAGCAAGGCTGTATAATGTGGAAGGAATCGATCATAGGTGCACGAACAAGTAACTGTACCGGGAATGGCCGACATGCAAAGTCAAGATAACTGAGGAATGGCCGAATCAGGTTTCAACTTCCTTCGAACAAGAGAATAACGGCGTATGGTGATTGAATGAAGGCAGCATAGACTCAATATACAAACTGGGACATCTCTGTGACACAGGAGGCATCAACAGAGGCTCCATAGGGACTGGAAGCTTAACCAGTCGGTGGAGATAAACTTAGATAAACGAGTACAACTCCTAAAGTCAAACTATAACCCAAACAATGGATGTGATATACAGTGCTCTGTTTGAAGGCGACACGACTCGACAGCTGCCAAAGATAACATCTTTCCTTGTCTGGATTTTTGGTTTTTTTTATTTTTTTGGACTTTTTCAGTTATTTGAAAAGCTTGAAAAAAGAATAAACTAGCTTTATAGTTACAAACTAGGAGGAGACGAGTGTCATAAGGGAGAACAAACTCGTTCCAAGCAGTGGAACATACCTATGCTCAATGCAAGGATACATGTGTAGGATATCAACACTCGGGGGAAAATCCCCTCCCAGTAAAAAGGGAATCAAGTTGCGAAGGATATAAAAAATGGCTCTGCATGGCTAGACATGAGATAAGCTTGGGCTATATGGCTGAAACGCAATGTCAGGAGAGCCAGCATAAAGCTCAATAAGACAGGAAAAGCTCATGATAATGCATTCACAACTTGACATGAGGGAGTCCTGAGGGAAATAGGCCAGCATAAGATCAAGAGGAGTATGAGGCTCTTACGAAATGTCATGGCAGTACTATACAACGAAATCCCACACCCTAAAGGAGAAAACATCGGCATGGGCACCAAATACAAATAGAGTGCTAACTAGGGTACCCACGTAAGGTGAAGTTCTATCACTCACATCATGCCACTTCTAAAGAAACAAGAAGGTTCCGTGACATAATAGAGTGGGTTCGTACCTAAGGTTATGGTGATATGGTCACAAGGTCATGCAAAATTCAAGCGGTGGTGAAACCTAACCTATATGCCATTTTAGACATGATACCTGAGATCGGCACGAACGGGTCAATCCAACGGCTGAAACGGCACTGAAAAAGGTCTTCTACATCACCAATTATGTCAAAAACGGTTCAAAATGGTTAGAAACTGTCGAAACTATAGGAAAGGGGGTAAAAATTTTCAAATATTTGAAATTTTTTCTATAAATAGTAAAAAATATAAATCATTTGAAATTTTTACCCATTTGAGCTCTGACTTTCAACTGCAAATTCCAGGAGATCCAGCAGGCGGAATTCACAACCGTTTCTTCCAGGTATTTACTCATGCTCTCCTCTTGCATTTTGATATAATTTTTATAGATTTTCATGGTTAAATGAAGTTTTTAAGCCATCCCAAAGTGTGCGCTGCGGCCCACGCGGATATCAAGGTTTTTTCCACGTATAGGGCTGGCTATACGAGGAAAATGGCCTAAAAGCCGCGTACATACGCGGTTGTTTTCAAAACAGTCGCGTATGAGGCCGCACATAAGGTTTTCAAGTAAACTAATGGATAATTTTGCAATTTATTTTGCAGGATGGTGCTAGAATGGAGAAAGCGTGAGCATGGTGAAGTAGAGGAAGCAGTAAGGGCCGACCTAAAGTCTCAAAAAGCTCTTCGTGCATGCAGACTCTACAAGTTTTGGTGTCTTGGTGGTTTGAGGGCCAAACCAAGACTGCTACAGATGTTGGTAGACTACTGGGATCAAGACTTAGAGTCCTTCCGTATTGATGGGATGTCCCTCACTATAGAGGTGGAGTACATATACTTTATCATTGGTCTTTCTAGACGAGGGGAGGTGGTGAACCTTCGTTCCCGAGGTGGGCCAGGGGGTGGCCTGACTATCGATGAGTACATAGCCGTGTACTGTTTTCCAGACACTGAGAAGGTGGAGAGTCAAGTCCCTACCAATTCTATACAGGTGCTGGGCCTAAAGGCCATATTACTGATGCTAGGCAAGATAGTAGGCATTGCATCACTCCATCAAGCCTCGCGGCCTATGATGTTCTATGTAGTGGAGTGCATGAGACCCATAGTCTATGACTGGAGTACGACACTACTGAGAAACATGAAACACCAGCTCAGTGAGTGTAAGGCTGGTAGGGTACGGAACTTCAGGTTCAGCAGTATTCTGAGCACGTTTTTCTTCGAGCATGTTCCGGGATTGAGCCCTAGAGTGGATGTTCCTCTCCACGGGGTTCGAGATTCAGCCCAATGGCATTCGGAAGACGTGATGCACAGACTGGGGGGTGGTAGGGTGGCCAACCCATATCCAGCTGACTTCTTTCCATGGTGGCGATGACAGATTGTTGCCATTGATGACTACCCCTATGGAGGGATAGATTTCCGGGGGGATTCGGACATGCCATTGCCACCAGGATTGGCATATGGCGATATAGGTAACGAATCTCGACCCTCACTCTTTTTAAATTTTTTGAGTTATTTAATTTTTTGTATTTTCTTGATTATATGGAAGCAAAAAACATGTTTTTGCATGACAATACATAGCGACATCTACCATTTGTGTGCAGATGTGGGACCACGGCGGCCATAGGGCTTCCCACGTCATAGATGGAGGGGAAGAGGAGATGAAATCACGGGTGTTGATGCAAAGCGAACACTCCAGAGCATTCATACCAACTTTGTGAGTCTGACTCATAGAGTTCCCATGACGCAAGTCTAGGACTTGCCTGAGGCTATGCAGCGGCAGGTGGTGGGTGTTCCACGTGCATGGGTGCGTTTATTTCGAAGGCTAGCTAGAGCCATAGTGACGTTCCATGATCACAACCCTCTTTCTCCTCCACAAGATTAGACACCTGGGAGTGTACTATCGTGTATTATATGATGGTGGCTTAAAAAGCCCCACTTTTGTATCATGACACTATGTATTACCACATTTTTTATATATAAAGTTTTATGGTGATCGATTTATTTATTTACATGTGTAACAAGTGTGTTTGTGACTAATTTATTATGAATGAAACAAATTCCCATCTAACATGTAGTTAGCATATGAGTCATCAACTTGATTATTATTTCTTGGAATCTGTATATATGTTATACTGTCAAATTGTCGTTCTAACAATCTCACACGTAAGAACCTTCTTAATAACATCGGATCTCTAACATGGTACAAACCATTGAGCTGTGACACTACTAACTCTGAATCAAGACATACCTCAAGAGATAGAATGCCATGCAAAATGGCATCCTGTAGAAGCTCAATGACGGCGCTATATTCAGCAACATTGTTGGAAGATGGCCGTAGACATACACCTCCTGAAGACAGTACCTAACCCATAGGAGTATAAATCACCCAAGCAGCTGAGGCTGAGTGTTGAGTGTGACGGCTTGCACCATTCGCGAATCCTATGTAGGTGGAAGATTCCATTGACATCTACCAAAAGAAACGGAAACTAATCACAAACCCGATCACAATAAGGAAAAGACCTAACTATGCAAAGCTGTACAATAATATACAAAAAGAAGCCTTGGCTAAAGATCATGCATAGTATTTTTTAAGATAGAGCCCATTTCTAGGCTCCGCCAAATCTGTTCCTTTGTAATCGACTAACTCATAGGCACCCTTCTCTAACACATGCTTAACCACGTAAGGACCACGCCACATAGGATTAAACTTTCCTTCCCCAAGGGTTCTTTCGGTTGATCCCACAAGAGGACCAAGTCTCCTTCACTAAACACTCTTGGATGGAAAGATCTATCATACTGAACCTTAACAAGACGCTTATTAACCTCTAGAGCCACCAAGGCATCTCGACGCTGCTCATCAAGTTGCTCAAGGTGAACCAAACGCTCCTCCAAAGGTGAAGTGTCTAGTAAGAGTTCCAAATCTAGCTTCAACGAAGGAATTTTGCATTCAACCGGCAATATCGACTCCACTCCTTGCACAAGCTGATATGGAGAAAAACCAGTGGCAGTCTTAACCGCGGTTCGATATGCCCACAAAGCAGGATATAACATAATGTGCCAATTAGTCTTGCTTTGTGCGATGGTTCGTTGGAGAATGGATTTGAGTGATTTATTCACTGCCTCTACCTGTCCATTCGCTTGGGGGTAGTAAGAAGAGGATTGCTCTTGCTTATACCCTAACTTGGATGCCAACTCTTCCATAATACGGTTCTGAAAGTGCGAGCCATCGTAAGTGACAAGCTCTTTCGGAATCCCGAACCGAGTAATGATTTGGTTGAATACAAAGTGAGCGGCTGTCTCACCGTCGAATTTTACTGTAGGCATAGCCTCAGCCCATTTCGTGAAGTAATCAACAGCCACTATAATGTGATGGTGCCCCCTAGCCGAAGCTGGGTTGCAATCCATAAAATCGAGCCCCCACTTAGTGAAGGGACCGACGGTGATAATGAGATGTAATGGGGTAGGTTTCGAGCGCATATTACGTGCAAACACCTAGCAATGGTGGCACCTATTGACCGCATGAACACAATCTTTAAAGATCGACGGCCAGAAATAACCCACTCTCAAAATATTTTGAGCTGTAGAAAGCCCAGATAAATGACCACCACACGCCCCTCCGTGGCAATCATTCAGCACAACCTCATCCTCGTCATGAGTTAAACAATGTCATAAAATGGAATCTACCCCACGGCGGTACAAATTATTGTCCACTATAAGGTAGTTCTTAGAGACGTGACATAATCATCATCGTTCATCTCGCGAGAGGTGAGTAGGGGTCCTCTGTGTTTGCAAATATACTATGATATCCCCGTACCATGGGTCTAACATAGAGATTAAGAAGATGTGTTCATCAACAAACGTATCTTCACATCCCAACTCCTCGGTCTCACTCGGAAAGTCCAATATGAGCTTTGCAAAGACTAAAGACTTCTTAAATTTTGTCGAAACAAACTCGAGATCAAATTCTTGCAGAATGACAATCCATTTATTATATTTTCCCCCAATCATCCTTCGTGTGAGGACGAACTGAAACAGATTGACATGGGCCACAACCAAGGTCTGGCGAAGGAGAATATAATGTCTCAAACGCTGAACCGCATGTATGGTAGCTAAAGCAAGCTTCTCGACATGAGAATAACGAATCTCTGCGTCAATAAGGTTTCGGCTCAAATAATATATGACATGCTCTTGGAGCTCCTCATCCTCTTGAACCAAGACCATACCAATCGTCTCTAAAGACGTGGCCACATATAATAAGAAATCACGGCTATAATCTGGAGGACTAATCACCGGGGCCGATGCTAGGGCTCGCTTGAGTGCATCGAAGGACTCTTGGGCTCGCTCATTCCAATAAAAGGGGGTGTCCTTCTTCAAGAGATGCATAAAGCCTCTAGTCAAATTGGCAAAGTTGACAACAAATATTCGTAAGAAGTTTTCCATGCCTTGCAAACATTGAAGATGACGAATATTCTTCGGGGGAGACAACTGAAGTATTGCCTCAACCTTCAAAGGGTCGACTCTTATACCCTCCTTTGAAATGATGAATCCTAACAAACGACCTGACTTCACGCAAAAGATGCACTTATGAGGATTTAATCTAACTGAATAGTGGTGGCATCTTTCGAATACCAATCTCAAGTGATAGGGATGACGCATTCTCATACAAGAATGAGCAGCGAGCTCATCCAAAAATACTTCAATAATATACTTGAGATCGTGGAAGATCAGGGTCATCGCCCGTTGAAACGTAGCTCCGGCGTTTTTAAGGCCGAAAGGCATTTTTTGATATGCAAACGTTCCCCAAGGACAAATAAATGCAGTCTTGTGTTGGTCCTCAGGTTTAATCTGTATCTGATTATACCTGGAAAACCATCCATGAAGGAGAACACCTCGCTACCCACACACTCATCCAAAATCTGATCTATAAATGGTGTGGGGAAGTTATATTTAGGACAGGCACGATTCAAATCGCGGAAATCAGTGCATATGCGGATCGCTCACTGCTTCTTATCCACCGGAACGGGGTTTGAAACCCACTTCGTCAAGGGAATGGGATAGATGAAACCAGATTTCAACAACTTCTCTATCTCTACCTTAATGGCGGGTGCTTTCCTAGGATTCACGGCGCGTAAACGCTGTCGAACAGGCTTAGCGTTGGGGTAAGTAGTAATCTCATGTTCGACAATTCGAGGGTCAATACCTGGCATCTCGTCGTAAGACCAAGCAAAAATATCACGAAATTCCTTGAATAGCTCGGTATATTCCAGAATCTCAGCATGGGAACAATCCGCCCCAATATATACATTCTCAATTGTGCCAGGATTGAGAGAAATGTTGATAGGAATCGTTGACGATATGTTCGCCATGTTTCCATCAGCCATCGGACTGGGAGAGCTTAATGGAACCATGGGCCTACCAACTTTCTGACTAAGAATATCCCTATAATCCTCATGCTCCAAACGCTCAAGCTCTGGAAGAAAGTACGATCTATGATGAAGTTCCTCCTATGGTGGCTCAACTCCCGGCATAGCCTTGATAATCGCTTCATCTGAAGGGAAAATTGTATCAAGGTAGTCATGGGCATGAGAAGATTGTACTGCCCATGCCGGCAGCACATAGGGGCCTTCCTCCTCCATCCGTGAAGAGGAAGAACGAGGCTCTGCAACACATTTGAGATTAGCTTGATAAGCTATCATGGCTGCAGGCAACGGCATGCTCGTCTCGACAGGCTCACTCAAAGTACTCAGTGAAGGAAGGATCCAAGGATCTTCCATATGGGTTGTGCAAAAAGACACTGAGGTCGTAGATGTCAAAGCCTCATCGAAATAAGATCCTATCATGAGGATCGGTGCAAGACAACTAAAGCTTCCCATAAGGGATGGATACATGCCTACATCCACACTCCCAGTTGCCGACTGAGAATGCTCAACGATCGGGATTGAAGCTCCCGAAGATGTAGTAATAGATGGATTCTTGAATGTCATTTGATCAATCGTTACAATCTTCCCATTATGTAGAAAGCATACAACGCGAAATAGGGAAGATGAAATGACTTGCATACTATACATCTAGTTCCTACCCAGTAGGAGATTATAGTCAAGGGGCGCATCAACCACCTCAACCTCTATCGCAACGGTCTTCCCCCCCAAACGGACTTTAAGGGAAGGAAGGATGTCATGCGGCATAAAAGATCTCCCATCGAAAGCAGTTAACATAGTCGCTGATTTAGATAGCTTAGGAGAACCGAGACCCTTCCAACAGGCCAAAGACATCATAGAAGCAGCAGCGCCCTCGTCAATCACAGTATGTTTGACGGTCATACCAAGACATTCTACGTGCACCAAAAGAGACACATAGTAGGGCAAGCGAGGCTGATGTCCTGCGGTTTCAAATTTGATCATAGAGGAAGAATCATCATCGTTTGCACCAAGGGCAGTAAGTAACGCCTTCCTTTGCGAAGGATAACTCTGAAGCACTTCCAATGCAGACATCACACAAGGAGTATGGCCCAAATCCTCGACAACTGAATAATTCTGGGCGGCTCGGGCATTTGGATTATGCCTCGAATGCTTAAGGACTCCCTTAGGAATGCGAGGTGCAGCCTCAGGTTTATTCCCAGGTTTCTCAATGCACAAAGGAGTTCCTGGTGGATCAGGTTCTTTGCCCAGGATGGGTTGTGACGAACTATAGTCTTTTGCATGAGTCACAACCTTGGCAGCACGGACCATGTTAATGCACCCATGACCACTACCCTCTGGTGGATCATCATCACTAGACTGGTCATGGGACTTCGAGTTCATATTCTGGTTATGCGGTAAAGGGTTCATTAGCACAGCTGGGCCTTGTGCTAAGAATATCGAAGCTTCATCAAGCCGAGGGCACAAGTAATTGAGGTGATCTTCCTTACAAAGCTTGCAAGGGAATTTAACCTTACGTTTTGCTTGCTTGTCCCCCCTAGCATTTCTGCCATTCTTGTCATTATTGTCAGCATTCTCATTCTTATTCCCACCCTTTTGATTATTATTTTTACCCTTCTTTCTATTTCGTCCGGCCTGCTGGTTACCCTTCTGGTCCGACAATTGCACAGAAAGTACATTCGCCGTTTGGGTGGGTTGAGACGAAGCCGTAGCTTGTCCCGAGGAAAATTGGTTGATTGACAATTTACTAGCTTGTTTTGCAACTGAATCCGCAGGTTTCACACTTGCACAACCCACAATGCAATCGGCATGTGGTCCAGGTTTGACTTTGGGATCGAAACTGGAATGAGGAGCGTTGGGAATAATCTCATACAACAAACCAGATTGAGCATAGATCAAGTCCAGTTATTGCGCCCTAAATATCGCTTGTTCCTCATTCTAGACTCCGGATGTGGAAACATCCTTCGCTATATACGGCAATAACGACTTGAGGAACCACTCGAGAAGGAATTCCGGTGGTATAAAAGCTTTAATTAATCTCTTCCGTCTACGCCACTCTTGAATATGATCAGAAATATGGGTGGCTTTATCTTGCAGAAATGTCGACAAGAGTTCAGTACCAATGTCATAGCGCACGGGTAGCTGGAAGTGATTAAGAAAATTCATCGCAAGGTCATCGAACAAAGTAAAAGCGCCCCTAGGTAACTCTATATACCATTTCGCAGCAGGCCCTGTGAGGGTGCATTAAAATAGTCGCAAACGGACTGAGTCCTGATGTAGTGAATTCGAAGAGCACCATAGGTGAAACATAGTAATGTGTTCGCTCAGATCCTCTCCCGGTTTTCCTTCGAACTTAGGTATGTCCAAAGGAAGCTTGGTAGGGACAGCTGGCCAAGCCGGGTCATGAGCCACATTATCGTTCGTAAGTCTCGATAAGTCAGGAAGATTAAGCGTCGCGAGGAAAGGGAGCCTAGGATGATGAGGTCGATGGACCGCTCCCTGATTCATATAGGGTTGATGACCACCATAGCCTTGGACATAGTGTCCTCCTCCTATCTAACCCATATAGGGTGGCGTGGAAGTACCATAGTATGGTGGACCTTGGCTAGTAAAAGCTACAAAGCCATAATTAGGAGAGTAAGCAGGTTGTTGATACCCGCCTCCATAAGGTGAAGAAACCTGTCCATACTGTGTCCCATGATAAGGTCCATAGGTCATCGCATGCGATGCCCCATGAGACACTCCGTAGGTAGGAAGATACGCTCTGGAAGTAGGGATATAAGCCCCAGAAGTAGCAAGATGACCTCTAGAAGCATGAACATAACCTATTGACATAGTGGGCGGCATGTGGACTTGAGACACAACTGGTCTAGTAACTGCAGTACTGACCTGACTCGTAGCCATATATCGGCTCGAAGGACCATGTGAATAAGGTGGAGGATGTACATTTGAAGAACTAGGGGTCGAGGACGAAGGAATCTGAGTAATAAGATATATATTACCGCCTATCGTCACTCGTCTCGGATCTGGTATCTTAATCGGATCGCTAACTCTAGACCTAGGAGGGAGATATGATGTAGCTTCCACCACTGGGATGGAAGGTGCAATGTGACTAGTTCTCCCAAACCTCTCTGCATGGTAAGGAATGAGAGTGCCCCCAGGCATAGTGCTAGGCTCATAATCGGATTTGACATGAAATGTCAAATCGTGTATAGGGAAACCAGATGTAGCATAACTACCATAGCTAGTAGTGGCGAGTTCAAAATGAGTCTCGGCATCCTCCGGCATGCCATACCGGTAACGCGTCAACGGGGAATCAACCCTACAGCGAGTAGGTCTATCATGTATGGCTCCTATCTCAGAAATCAAAGGACCTAACTCGGCTAAGTCGAGTGAAGGATCATAAGTCGGTGTAAATTCCCCATCGTCTACACGAATGGGAGGAGGTGGTTCAGGAATACCTTCTGAAGAATCCCCCATGGTGTGTGAATCAATGTGTGACATAGTCCGCCAGGACTGTCTAGGTCTCTCTCCCAAAGGAGGAGGAGAAGTAGAATGTGGAAGTCCTTCTAAATGACGAGAACAGTGCGAAACCACACTCGAATCCACAATGACTCAAAAAATAGCAAAGACTCTCTATTTACGTAAACCCTGGGCCAACTAGCGTGCACAGAGCAATCACTAATAAAATCTAAAGCCAAATGCAAGCAAACAAGGGCTGGATAAGTGAGCTCCCGAATGAAGCAGGTATGTCTCGCCTAGGAGAGGCTCGAAACTCCCATACACTACAAGCGGAGGTACGTAACCAATTATAGTGGCCCTCAGCTTCAACGAGTAAACCGACTGTGCTGTCCGACCTCAACCTGGCTGGGACACCTGCAGAATAAACTCTACAAGTACCCCCTTGATATCCTAGGTAAGGCCACTAAGGTCACCTCAATATACTCAATGCTCAGCCGGACAGCCGCAGGAGGGATTGACCGTATGGGCAGGGTAGCAAAGGCCGAAACTCTCGAAAGAGCCCCGAGATACGAATACAATCCTGGAAATATCTCCGGTGCTACTCAGTTATGACTAGGGGTCATACCAATCAATAACCGCTCACACTGCCTCGTGCTTAACTCCCTTTTGAGAGGAGGATCCTGAGAACACTGGTTATACCAAGGATTTCACACACTCACCTGGACAAACACCTAGATGTTGTTGTTTAGTGATCTTGGAGAATTTACTTACAATGAACTATTCCAAGATCCTAAAACCTAAGCTTGTTGGTGCACCCTAGAAAAGAAAAGAGTGTAATTCATTTTATTTAGCGTTGATTTTAGTTGGATTTATTACTCAAAAATAGGATATGGTCGTGCAACTAGTGGTGTTATGACGCAACAGGAAGTAAAATGCACACCTAACAATCAATGCAAATGCGTTGCGTCCATGAAAACATGGTATGCTACTACGTGAAATGCACAATTCTTCTTCAAATGATGAATGCAAATTTTCCTATATGAAGTCCTAACTAGTACTCCAAAGCAAATCTATCTAGTGCAAGTACAATGCAAAGTGCAAAATGCAATGCATGATGATAAGCAAATGTTTTTGGATTTTTTGAAAATAAAAGAGATACAAAAAGCAAAAGGATGATTCTACAACCCCTAGACTCTGCAAGCACACACAAACAGCATTCCAGCAAAGCACTAAGGTAAAATAACTCCTCTAATGCACTAATCTCAAACAAAAAATCGAAAATGCCATGACAAGAACTTTCCTAAAAAAAAATTTAGGCTAAAAAAAAAAAAAACATTTCTAGTCAGAAAAAAAGGTCACAGCAGACTCAGGCAGTGTCAAAGGAGACTCAGCAACTAACAACATTCCCCCAGCAACCAATTATCTTCCATAAAAAGCCAAAACCAAAGGTATACACGACTGTTCGCAGTAAACCCACGTTCATACGCGGAAATCGCAGAGGAAACCACATGTATACGCGACTGTAAATCAAAAACCTGTGTACAGGAAGAAAAGGTGCATAAACTCAAGGAAAACAGACAGGCTGAGACAAACTTCACACCAATCAGACTCTACCAGGCATACATGCCCCCAGACCCGACACAGAAACAAGAGAGAAAGAGCAATTCAAATACATTGAATGCCGAGAAAACAACCCCCAAAGGACAACTACTAGGAACTCCCCAGCGGAGTCGCCAATTCTGTTACGGAGAGAAATTCCTATGGCTTGGGGTACCACAATAGACAGCTTGACTCCAGAAATCAATCTTTCCCAATATGCAATAGAAATAAAATGTCTAACACTAAAGGATCAGACCTCATACCTTATTCCGGACGGTTGAAGTAGATCCCTGTTGAGCCTTCCAATCTTCAGCTTGAATTGCTATATTACTTCCTCAACAACAAGTAAACAATACAAGCATTCTATATATCATGGTGTTAGATCTATTCTAGAATATATAATCAATAATGTAAAATCATTTGACATAATCCCATGGATAAAATATTCATTCAAATACACATCATTGGACAGGAAAAGATATTTCTATTAATATAAATTGGAGATTACAAGATACAACCTCTGACGACACGTCTGCGAACTGGAGAAACTGAATCCCCCACTTGGGCCTCCACCACTTCAATCCTCCATCTCTCGATAGCAAGCTCACAAGAAAAAGGAAAGCTTGGGAAGAACACAAAAGTGCTCCAAGGGACAAAGGGATGTAGACTCAAGCATAAGTTTCGGCAACAATGGACTATAGTTTCGTTGCTCTCAATTCTCTCTTATGCCTTCATTGTATCAAGGGGTTCCTTATATAGCTTTTCAAAGGGGTACTGAAAGGTCGAATCCGAGCGATCTCAAGGCATATGGAAGGCCAGGTGTCAAATGAGTCGGATCCATGTCAAGGAAAACTCCAAAAGGATTTGGATTATTTACACATCCCGATGTACGCGGTTATATGGCTCAAACCCATGTATGTACACGCTTATAAGGTTAAAAGTCACGTATATCATTTTTCATGTGTTTTTAGGGATGATCAAGGAAACATCAAAGGACAAAAAGTGGTCCATAGGGGCTAAGGAGTCTTCAGCGGGACAAGGGAAGGCCATACAAAGTGTGATTCACCTAGAGTGGTGAAATCCGCTATAACAAATGGGTGAAAGAAGAACTCTTGAAAAGGTTCAAGATAGAGGATCTTGGTATCTAGTGACCTTGGATGGATACATAGAATATTATTAGCAGAGGAAGCTACTTGTCACTCTAGGACAAAATGTTTCAATGCATAGAGTACGAAAGGCAGAGGGAGAATGATGCTCTGCTTCAGAGCGAGTGACTGCAGAATATCTCGAGGTTCCACATGAAACAACAAGATGGACATCTTACTGATGACTCTAGGCTTTACTGAGAGTAAAGATGATTTCAACCTTTACTTCAAGGTTGAAGGTGGAATACCAGTGATTCTCCTGTTATATGTTGATGACTTGTTAAAGTTGCAAGAAGGAGACTTGCTGCCAAGTTTGAGATGAAGGACTTGGATATGATGCACTACTTTCTAGGCATGGAGGTGTGGGAGAATGTAGATGGAATCTCCCTAGGAAAAGGGGAAAATGCAGTAGATATCCTGAAGAGGTTCGGGATGATGGACTGCAAGGCCATGACCACACCTATGGCATTGAACCTGAAGTTATTGAGTGATGCTCATCAGAGACGATTGTTGCTACGATGTATCGTCAAATGATTAGGTCCTTGATGTACTTAACGAATACGAGACCAGATATTTGCTTTTCCTTGAACACTATGAGCTAGTTTCTGACAGATCCAAGACATTCTCACCTGATTGCTGCAAAGCATAATTTTGAGGTACCTGAAGGGTATAGTTGATTATGGCCTCAAGTATGAGGTGAATCAAAAGATTAACCTTGAAGGTTATGTTGATTCAGATTAGGCAGACAGTGCCATTAATAGGAAGAGCACTTCGAGGTGTTGCTTCAGTATGGGATCAGGTGTGATCTCTTGGTTTAGCAAGAAGGAGTCCTGCATGGCACTGATAAAATACAAGAAAAAATATGTTGCCACTTGTTTGACTACTTGGGAGAGAGGAGCAGTGAAGCTCCAGTTTGTGATCTAGATTGAGATCTCTCGAAAGAGGGAGTTCTAGCATAGCCGGTGAGATAGGCTATCTGAGCATAAAATCTTGGTGAAGCTCATAGGTTGCTCAGATGTAAATGGTCTTGTAGGTTGTCCTTGGATGTAATCATTCCTAGCGTAGCTCGTAGATTATCCTTGGACATAATCAACCCTAATGTGATTCTATGCTAGAAATGGCTAGAGTGAAGTTTGAGTACTCGAGGGAGAAGCTTGGTGTTCTCCATATCAAGGTTCCTTCCAAAGTGAAGTGAAGAGTCTGTGAGCCATTTTAACATGGTTGATGTGTTCATCCCATGGTCAGATATAAGTGCAGAGCCATTCTGATGTGACTGCGGGATGTGTTCATCCAACATGATTAGATATAAGTGTAGAGCCTTTCTTACATGGTTGATGTGTTCATCCCATGGTAAGATATAAGTGCTGAGCATTTGTTACATCCCATGGTAAGATATAAGTGTTGAGCCTTTCTGACATGGTTGATGTGTTCATCCCATGGTTAGATGTGAGTGTTGGGCCTTTTTGACATGGTTGATGTGTTCATACCATGGTCAGATGTGAGTGTTGGGCGTGCCTTTCTGACATGGTGGTGGATGTGTTCCTTCCATGGTCAGATGTAAGTGTTGGGCGGGACTTTATGACTAGGTTAGACATAAGTGCTAAAGAAGATGAATACCTACCTGGAGGCTAGGCCTACAACCAACATGAAAAAGGGTTGGCTCTGTAGAACTTCTTGTGATGAGTAGAATTGAGATAGCACCATTTGATCATGATGTTCCAGTAGTGAGGATGATCCAGTGATGATCCATATTTGATGATGATCCAGATGATACAGAGAAGAAGACTTGTGCTGATAAATTGTGTCAAGGGAATACCTTCCTAGTTAAGAGGGAGTGTTGATGTATTTGTAACTTCGGAATGTATTCACTTGTAATATATTATGTATTGTACCCCGATGTTCCTATTGGGAAGTATCTGTAATGTAATTGAGTCATGTCATACCCCGATGTTCCTATCGGGAGAATCAATAATGTAAACAAGTCATGTAAAGTCATTGAGGTTAACCCTCCATTGTAAGTTGGGGACATAGTCCCCACAATTGAGTTGAGGTTAACCCTCCTTGTTGATTAGGGGGGTAAAGTCCCCACAATTGTGGGGAACTAGGGTTATTAGACTCTCCTAGAGAAGTCGGCCCTGGTAAGTAATTGTTAAGTAGCGCGGACTTGTTGGAGTGGAATTTAAGTGAACAAAAGAATATAAACAGAGAGCGAGCCTCTCTATTTATTACACACACTCACTCAACTGGGGTGCATGAGAGAGAGAAGAAGTGCTAGCACAAGTGAGAGAGATCAGTTGTTGGAGATCATCTTTATGTTTTTGGGTTTTACTTTTTCTACTGGTGTTCAATCTATCTCTAAGGAAGTTGTGGGGTTTTCTCCTTTATAGTTTCCCCGAGGAAAATTCTTTATGTCTCTTGTCTCTTGTGATTATTGCTATGCATGTTATTCTCTCAGATAAGATCCTAAGATCATATTGCTTAAATGATAAAAATATAACAAGATGAGCGGCAGCCACTCTGGGACAGGGATAATTTTAGGGGCGAATTTAGCCCAGTGGGCTATTTTTCCATGTTTTTCTCCCCAAAAAGATTCGCCATTTTGCATTTTTTGAAGCCCTGTTTTGCCCAATTTTGATGGGGTAAAAAAATTTCACCCTAAAAATCGCCAAATTATTATATAAACAATATAAAATCGTTGGAAATTAAAATATGTTTTGAAAAATATCGCCAATCATTTTATAGTTGGCGTTTTAAGAATTGGTAATATTCGCTAACATTTATACACTTTTAAATAAGTATGGTTCCTTAAAATCATCCCTGCTCTGGGAACTACTATGGCAGTCGCTCTATGCATGTGAGTGGCGAGGATCAGGATACTGTTGGTGTCGATGGGGAGGTTCCCCATGAAAAAGGTACATTAACCACTTATATATATTTCTTTCAGTTATCACTACCTTTAATTTATATTGATTTCAAATTCACCTACAACTGATGTATGTATTTTGACTGACATTTATGTTTTCATCTAATTTTCAGGTGCTGCACAATAGGGCATCAAACCTCCCGAGGAAGCATCATGGTAGAATGATATCACATGTATCACACTCCAAGACATTACCAATCAACGTGAGTGTTTGCGGGAAAACATCCTCTCCATTCCAGAAAACTCTCCTGCATCCAATTCAATGAAGATGATGTTAGAGGCAGTAGATAATCTACTGAAAGTCTACAGGTCCATTAGACCATTGAGTTCTCTTTGGGCCTCTACATGTCATAGAAGAAGTGTTTTTGTGAAGGGTCCTAATAACCGGGCCACAGTGAGAGATGCAACAGCTGGCCATGATATGAAGGGAGCATTATTTAATATCTCTCCTAACCACACTTCTGGCAAACCGCTTAGACTCAAGGAGTTTAAGTTAGAGGCTACAGTGCCTTATGTATATGATAGGTTCATTGGAGTGTGGGGCTGTTACAGAGAGAAATTCCTATGGCTTGGGGTACCACAACAGACAGCTTGACTCCAGGAATCAATCCTTTCCAATATGCAATAGAAAACAAATATCTAACACAAAAGGATCAGACCTCGTACCTTATTCCGGGTGGTTGAAGTAGATCTCCATTGAGCTTTCCAACTTCAGCTTGAATTGATGAATTACCTCCTCAACAACAAGTAAACAAGACACGCATACTATATATATTGGTGTTAGATCTATTCTAGCATATATAATCAAGAATGTATAAGCATTTGAAATCATCCATGGATAAAATATTCATTCAAACATACATTATTGGACAGGAAAATATATTTCTATTAATATAAAATCAGAGATTACAATGGATACAACCTCTGTCAGCACGTCTATGAATTGGAGAAACTGAATCCCCCACTTTGACCTCCACCACCTCAATCCTCCATCTCTCGCTAGCAAGCTCACAAGCAAAAGGCAAGCTTGGGAAGAACACCAAAGTGCTCCAAGGGACAAAGGGATGCAGACTCAAGCACAAGTTCTGACAACAATGGACTATAGTTTATTTGCTCTCAATTCTCTTATGCCTTCAATGTATCCAAAGAGTTCCTTATATAGCTTTTCAAAGGGGTAATGAAAGGTTGAATTCGAGCGATCTCAAGGCATATGGAAGCCCAGGAGTCAAGTGAGTCGGATCCATGTCAAGGAAAACTCCAAAAGGATTTGGATTTTGTACACATCCCGATGTACACGGTTTCAGGGGTCAAACCTGTGTATATACGCAATTAGGGGTTTAAAAGTCGCGTATATCAATTTTCACATGTTTTTAGGGATGGTCTAGGAAACATTAAAGGACAAAAAATGGTCCAAGGGGTCTAAGGAGTTTACAGAGGGACAGGGAAAGGCCATACAAGTGTGATTCACCTGGTGTGGTAAAATCAGCTATAACAGATTCCCCCTAATGTGTGAGGTCAGAGGGGTCATACGATGGCCAAAATACATTATAAGTCCATCCCAGAAGTGGAGTGATGAAGAATCCCAAATGGAAGACCAACCACCCAATCAACATAGTACAATGATACAACTCTGCAAATACATATAGCAGTCCCAGATACATAAGAGTACAATGGCCATGAATAGGCATGATACAAAATATCACATAAGTGGTCATCACCACGTACAATATATATAGATCACAATCTCCATGATGAAGATATACAAAGGATCATGATCTCCATAATGGCTGAAGATATACAATGGATCAAGATCTCCATAATAGCTGGAAATGTCTGACATATACTGAAATCAAGTCACAAGAGCTGAAATCTCATGAACACTGGCATGATCAAGGAGGTAGCATATAAGAGATGCCACCAATCTAGAAGGTCTTCTACACAAACCGCTATGAGTACATGTCCTACTATGTGAATAGAGGTGTCGAGGTCAAACATAGTAGTCCATCGTCTGATTACCGGTCATTGATGTATACCGTTAACAGACGTGAGATCACCCACCGATAATGATAATGGGAATCAAGGTACTAGAGTGCAAACTAACAAGTGTGAATAAATGTGTTGAGGTCGAACACTTGAGAGGATCCATCGATCAGGGGACATTGATGTATTCCCAAAAACTGTCGATGGCGAGAGAACTTGCCATTGATGACTGCAAGTCTCAAGGCACTCAAAAATGACTCTAGATTCCAATCCCAGAATAAATGATCTGGAGTCGATGGGATGAAATCCACTAGAAGGAGGGCATTAAGGCATCCCCCATCATCCAACACGAGGTACTCAGCAAAGCTGCATAATGTGGAAGGACTCGATCATAAGGTGCACGAACCAGTAACTGTACCGGGAATGATTGACATGCAAAGTCAAGATAACTGAGGAATGGTTGATTCAGGTTTCAACTTCCTTCGAACAAGAGCATAATGGCAAATGGTGACTGAATAAAGGAAGCATAGACTCGATATATAAAACTGGGACATCTCTGCGACACAGGAGGCATCGACAGAGGCTCCGTGGGGACCGAAAGCTTAACCAGTCGGTGGAGATAAACTCAGATAAATGAGTACAGATCCTAAAGTCAAACTATAAACCCAACCAAACTATAAACCCAACCAACGGATGTGATATACAGTGCTCTTTTCAAAGGCGACACAACTCGACAGCTGCCAAAAGATAACATCTTTCCTTGTCCAACTTTTTGGTTTTTTAATTTTTTTGGAATTTTTCAAATATTTGAAAATCTTGAAAAAGACTAAAATTGCTTTATAGTTACAGACTAGGAGGAGATGAGTGTCATAATTGGCAAACAAACTAGTTCCAAGCAGTGGAACATACCTATGTTCAATGCAAGGATACATGTGTAGGATAGCGACACTGGGGGGAATGTCCCCTCCCAGTAAAAATAGGGAATCAAGTTGCAAAGGATATATAAAATGGCTCTACATGGCTAGACATGAGACAAGCTCGGGCTATATGGCTGATACTCAAAGTCAGGGAAGCTAGCATAAGGCTCAATGAGGCATGCAAAGCTCATGATAATGCAATTACAACTTGACATAAGGGAGTCCTGAGGAAATGGCCAGCATAAAGTTCAAGAGGAGTATGAAGCTCTTGCTCAAGGACATGGCAGGACTAAAAGGGACTCCTGGACCTAAGAGAGGATTCATAGCATGGGTACCAAATACAAAAGGGAGCTAACTAGGGCACCCATGTATAGGAAAGCTCTACCATTCACATAGTACCACTTCTAACAGCAACATGAAAGTTTTGTGATACCATGGAATGGGTTCGTACCTAAGGTTAAGATGGAATGGTCATAAGGCAATGCATAAGTGCAAGCAGATGTGAAATCCTAACCTATATGCCAGTTCAGACATAATACTTGTGATAGGTACGAATGGGTCAAAACCTTGAAGAGAGTGTACAAAAGTTGGACCCTACATGACAACCATATTAGTCCAAAACAACCCAAAATAGTCAATAAAGAATCCAAACTATAGGATATAGGGAGGAATGATCATGAAAAATGCACCCAAAGGAAACAATGCGGTGAACGATGTGGCATAAAAAGAAAAGTAAGGTGTAGACCCAATGTTCATGCATCCACTACCACCCCCATGAGGGTGACCACTAGTGTAAAGGCCGAGAGAATGGAGTCAACATCCTCCACAAATGGAGTAGAGGATGGAATATGAACATTCCCAAATATATGAGCACGGTAAGGGGATGTGATGCCCCCAAGTCTAACACTAGGGTCCGTACTAGGACCAAGGACGGGTGATAGGATACCAGGCATGCCGAAAATAAAAGGACCTGAAATCAAGAGAGCATAAATATACTCAAGTAACCATGATCCCAAAGTCCAACTAGTGCACAAAGAGCACACTCCTAAGCAAATCTACAGCAAAAATATAAGCAAACGAAGCGGAGGATATGTGAGCTCCTGAATGCATTAGGTATGTCTCTCCTAGGAGAAGCTTGAAACTCCCATACACTACAAGCGGAGGTTCGTAACCAATTATTGTGGCCCTCAACTTCAATGCGTAAAATGACTGTGTTGTCCGACCCCAACTTGGCTAGGACACTCGTAGAATTACCCCTGCAGAGTACCCCCTCTATATCCTAGGTAAGGAAACTAAGGTCACCTCAATATAATCAATGCTCAAGAGGACAGTCGTAGGTGGGATTGACCATATGGGCAGGGTAGCAAAGCCCGAAAATATCGGAAGAGCCCCGAGATACGAATACAATCCTGGAAATATCTCCGGTGCTACTTAGTTATGACTAGGGGTCATCCCAATCAATAACCGCTCACACTGCCTCATGTTTAACTCCCTTTTGAGAGGAGGATCCTGAGAGGCACCAATTATACCAAGGAATTTCACACTCTCACCTGGACAGACACATACATGTTGTTGTTTAGTGGTCTTGGAGAATTTAATCACAATGAACTATTCCAAGACCCTAAAACCTAATCTTGTTGGTGCACCCTATAAAATAAAAGAGCGCAATTCATTTTATTATGCGTTGATTTTAATTGGTTGTAATTACTAAAAGGGAAATGGTCGTGCAACTAATGACATTATGAAGACTCAGCAGTGAAATAAAAGTGCACACCATAACAAACAATGCTAAGTGCAATCTTTGTTGAATGAAAAATAGGGTATGCCACTACATGAGATGCATAAATATATATTCCTTTTCGAATGACAATGCAATCCTTCCTATATGAAATCCTAAATAAAACTCTCATCCAAGTAATCCAATGCAAGTACCTCCTCAAATCCATATGCAAAAAATGCAACTACCTTGTATTTTTCAATATAAAAGAATGAAAAATGCAATAAAAGTCATCTAAAACTCTTAGTCTCTGCAGCAAGTATAAAACAAAAGCCCAGCAAGACACCGAGACAAAAAGAGTAATGCACTAATGGAAAAACAAAAAGCATAAATTACTAAAACTACTTTCAAAGAAAAATCAATGAAAAGGTGGTCTCTGGTCACAAAAGAAGCATCCAACAGACAACATCAGAACCAAGGAAGACCCAACCACACTCACAACCCACCCAACAACTTCCCACAACATCAAACTCACCAAAAGGGAGGATGTACGCGACTGTTTAAAGAAAAGTTGCATATATACGCGACTTTTGGCCAAAAACCTGCGTGTATACGCGGATTTTGGCCAAAAACCTACATATACAAAGAAGGCAGTGGTAAAAAGTAGGCCAAGGGTCAAACCAATAAAGGGGAGTGTCAATGAATGAACATACTATAAAATGAAACACAGAAACAAGGAGAAACAAAGAGCAAGTCAATAATATCAAGCACATTGTGCCCCTAAACCCCAAAGAAAAACAAGGAATGTCCCCAGCGGAGTCACCAATTCTGTTACGGAGAGAAATTCCTATGGCTTGGGGTACCACAACAGACAGCTTGACTCCAGAAATCAATCCTTTCCAATATGCAATAGAAATCAAATATCTAACACTAAAGGATATGACCTTGTACCTTATTCCGGATGGTTGAAGTAGATCCCCGTTGAGCTTTCCAACTTCAGCTTGAATTGATGAATTACCTCCTCAACAACAAGTAAACAAGACAAGCATACTATATATATTGGTGTTAGATCTATTCTAGCATATATAATCAACAATGTATAAGCATTTGAAACCATCCATGGATAAAATATTCATTCAAACATACATTATTGGACAGGAAAAGATATTTCTATTAATATAAAATCAGATATTACAATGGATACAGCCTCTGTCGGTACATCTACGAATCGAAGAAACTGAATACCCCTCTTGGGCCTCTACCACCTCAATCCTCCATCTCTCAATAGCAAGCTCACAAACAAAATGCAAGCTTGGGAAGAACACCAAAGTGCTCCAAGGGACAAAGGGATGCAGAATCAAGCACAAGTTCCGACAACAATGGACTATAGTTTATTTTCTCTCAATTCTCTTATGCCTTCAATGTATCCAAAGAGTTCCTTATATAGCTTTTCAAAGGGGTAATGAAAGGTCGAATCCGAGCGATCTCAAGGAATATGGAAGGCTAGGAGTCAATTGAGTCGAATCCATGTCAAGCAAAACTCCAAAAGGATTTGGATTGTGTACACATCCCGATGTACATGGTTTCATGGGTCAAACCTGCGTATATACGCAATTAGGGGTTTAAAAGTTGTGTATACAATTTTCACATGTTTTTAGGGATGGCCTAGGAAACATCAAAGGACAAAAAATGGTCCAAGGGGTCTAAGGAGTCTGCAGAGGGACAGGGGAAGGCCATACAAGTGTGATTCACCTGGTGTGGTAAAATCAGCTATAACAGGGGTATGTTTCCCCACCATGACCAGGTCCCTATATACTTTGCAAAACATATCTATGCAGAGTTTGTCCTAGATATGCACCCAGATTACACTAGCACACCATCGAGCTTCTATGGTCCTGGTGGGGGACACACTCATGTACGTCCTGGGGCTAGGAGAGATCCTGGAGCTCAGCCAAAGTCAGAGCCTTTGGTAGGTCACCCTACCAGGACCATGCTTAGGACAGATGATGTAGCTGAGTCATCTCAGCTAGCGACTGAGGAGCGTAGTGAATTGGCAGAGGCGACACACATGACAATGCATGGTACCATGATGGCTATGCAGGAAGAGAGATTCAGAACACTCACTGCACTTGCAGAGCCTGAGTTACAGTGGGAGGCCGATGATGTTCTCAACATTCTTGATCATGACAGAATGTTGCAGTATGCTATCATGGCCGGCGATGCACATTTCAGACTGCATGATAGATGCATTCCTTGACCGATGGGACATGTCATCATTTGATTGTCGTCATTTGATTTCCATGATTGTCAGGTATATCTTCTTTTAAATAATACTTTGCTTTGTGTTAGAACTCCATGTAGGAGTCCGATTTCATGGAGATCATGTTTAGCAGTGATGCATCTGTTCGAGGTCCCACTGTAGTTCCGTCCACCCACGTTGATGAGGTATGTGTTACCTATCATCCTAAATTTGAGTTTCTAAATTCAAGTCAATTATTGAACACGCAAAATTTGGTTTGTTCCAAATTTCCTAATTTATCTTGTTCATATTGTAGATGATAGAGGCAAGGGCATTGCACATGATTCTACACAGCCTTACTCGAGTCCTATTCATGACATGCCAATCGACGAGGTACTAGTTATTTATGTTCGAATTTTTTGCATATTTATGTTAATATTATAATTTACATGTTCAAATTGTAATTCTCAAGTTCAAATTGTAAATCATTAATATAACTATTTTCATGTCATGGAAACAAACACATACACATGCAACTGTAGATGAGGGCGTTGAAGCCGTTGTGATGTTTATGGATGAGTGGGATTCCGCTCATCAACCGGGTCTTGATGAAGTCTCGTCTCAGCCGATACCTAGCTTCCCAAACCTGACACTAAACTTGAGCAAGGTGAGTTCATAGATCTGTGTTTCATATATATATTTAATTTTTTCTCACATTCGACATGTAATTTAAGTATGTGGTATGTAACTGACTTGCAGAGTTCACAATTTTAACTTTTGCAGCTCTCAGACCTAGGAAATTTTCTTTTTGATGTGCATGAGAAAGACCAGGGGCATAGTGCAGCTGGAAATAGTGTCCATGATGGTCGATCTCTCGATCAATGACATAGGAGTTATTTGTAGACTATTATTTGTGGACGTTATTATTTTGGACTATTATTTTGTAGACTGTTATTTGTGGACTTTATGATTATCAATATATATATATATATATATATATATATATATATGGACCTTTTTTTAACATGATGGTCTGTTAAATGTTTTAATTATTTTCAATTATAGCTTAAAGTTATTTATGTTTTACAAGTTTACAAAAGTTACAATGTTTACAAAGTTTACAAGTTTACATGTTTGCAAAATTGTCAATCAAACACAACTTACAATTTTTAACATAACTTACAATTATAATGTTACAAAATTTCCAACTTTACAATGTAAGATCTACTATGTCAATGTATCAACTGATATGTCATGGCATACAACTTTCCTTAATCCGGCCAATGGGTTATAGGAATGCACGTCTCCATAATACGATCATGATTAGCTACTGACATATTCCATCTCTTTGGTTCACCCCTCTTCACCTTGATTTCAATGAGATGTATCCGAGCTGCCACCACCAAATGACTGTACTGACAAGATATATATTTATGCTTGAAGTCTCTATAAATAATATAGTCACCTTGTCTTCTCGCTTTTTCAAAAAAGTGTCCCATCACAACTAGGTCACATACATGGTACGTGAACTCTCCATCGACATAGGGTCGCACCAACATGCTTCTGATTTGTGTACACTGCATCAAAAAGTATGCCACATGCTCGTCATTTCCCGGTGGTGAAATTACAACAAATACATCACCTGCATCAAGATTTTCAAATATTAAACAAATATTAAATATATATAT
>LPNX010823471.1:471-50234 GCA_001517045.1 Pseudotsuga menziesii
GTTAAGATTTTTGGTCAATTTTGGAAACTAGGGTTTCGCTTAGTAAGTGAATGTGAAATATTTGCACATGGGGGTCAAATTCGCATATTTCTTGACCATGAAGGTGTGGCTAGATTTCCCACATAACACATGCCTAAACACGCTTGCACGAACCACCAGAATCCCTTTTTGATGCATGGTTTCCATTCTATGCCCTGGGTAGGGATTCAACAGGTGTCCCTGAAAGCCTGTAGGAGGTGGGATTCAACGTGCCATAGAATCATGACCGTTGCTCAGATCAACAAACTGCCAGCTCCATTGGATTCAGGACATCGAGATAGTGCTAAGGTGGCCCTCTAATCTAGGTCCACGGACAAGGGATCATTTTTTCGGTCAATTTTGGAAATTAGGGTTTTGCTCAGTAAGTGAATGTCCAATTTCTACACATAGGGGTCGGCTTTGCAAATTCCTTGACCGTGAACATGTGGCTAGTGTTCCCACATGGAACCTACCTAAACACACTTACACAACCCACCGAAAGCCCTTTTTGATGCACGGTTTCCACTCTATGCCCCGGTTAGGGATTCAACGGGTGTCCCTAAAATCCTGTAAGAGGTGGGATTCAACATTTCATAGATTGATGACCGTTGCTCGGATCAATGAACTGTCATCTCCGTTGGATTCATTACATTGGGATAGTGCTAGAGTGGCCCTCTACTCTGGGTCCATGGACAAGGGATCATTTTTTTTGTCAATTTTGGAAAGTAGGGTTTTGCTTAGTAAGTGAATGTGAAATTTTTGCACATAAAGGTCAACTTGAAGGCGATTGTAGATCTTCCCCTCATCCAAGAGATGTGAGCATTTGTACGATGAAATGCAGGAGGAGTCAAGGCCATTACATCAGTAACCATGTAATGGAACATGTTTATGTTTAGAAACAAGCAGCCATTATATTACGCCATTATTACAAAATATATATATCTTCACACTACAAATGCTTTGAATAATACTCCATAAACATGAATTTATAAAACAAGATTCAGAACAGTACTTCTCTAATCATTTTAAACTATAATAAAATCACACATAACTTTCATCTCTTTCAAAGTTTTTACTCGAGTCCATTCATCAAATGCCATGTACATTAACAAAATGATAAAATAATGTGCAGGACATACATAATGTGTAGGATATAGTCATAACCATTATTTTGAATCAACCTTATAATACTCAGATACTTTTAGGTTTGATGTGTATACCATGTATTCGTTAGATGAAATACATCATGCCAAACAAATAATTTTATTTATGTAGACCACACTGGTGCATCACTTAGGTGTTTCAACTTCGTGCATCCTTTAAATGTTTGTTAGGTTGTTATGTGGGTAAGGTGCTTTTGTATTCCACCAAGTTGGATCAGTTGCTTAGCTGTGCTGGGTGCTTATGTGTATTAGGTATGTTCCATATTTGTAAATACAATTTGACATTGTTAATATAGCATTGTATATGCAATTGGATTGTGGTAAAAATCAATTAAAATGTACATTTTTGTCATTACATAATATTGTAATTGTGCATTGTTCTCAAATTTATAACTGATATCTCCATGCAATCGTAAAATCCATAAAAAAATGGGAACATTACACATAGAAACTATCTTCGCCACATGTGTATAATCACACTTAAAAGACTGAACCATGAATATCTCAAGAGCCTTGATATGAAATATTTTTTATATCATGAAATTTGTAATACAAAAATAAAAGGCCTATCTATGGCCTGTCAATGTACATGTATCAAAAACATATTTGATGTACATGTGCAAACAAAAGTATATATGTCCTGGACCGTGCCCCTATACTCTAACTCCAGATTGTACATAAAAATACATATTTGTCCTGGACTAACACATCAAAAATCTAATTTTCTCTTGTTTTTCTCGGAACCTGATGCTTTTCGGCTCTGTCTATGACCATTGTGCATCTCTAGCGACTGCAAATCAATGCCAATATTTCTTGATTAGGTAACTGAACTAGTACTGTCCATCAATAACAAAGTTTGAAAATTTAAAATATGACTCAGTTGTAAATAAAACAAAGACTCACTGCATTCGTCAGGGGTATAGGTGCCTCTGGTGTCAAGGGTATAGGTGCCTCTACTATCCTTCACCTTGCAGAGAGCCTCTCTGCCATGCTTCTCTACGAATAAAAAAAAATATGTCAATTATCTCAAGAATTATCAACATGTACATGAATGAGAAAGTACTAATCAATTATGTAAAAAATGAACATCTCACCGAAAAAACCATTTCTAGGGGATTACGCTGGGACTCTTCAGTAGTAAGAGGAGCCGTAGGTTGAACATCAACCTCAGTTGCATGCACTAATGGACCAGGGTGTGTCTACATTCACCAAATGATTAAATAGTTAGACATCGTGCATGTCCATAAACAATACAAATGAAATGTACAATTACAAATATTCAAGTAGATGTACCTCAGTGTGAATTATCCCTATTTTAGATGCGGCATTGACTGCGGCATCAACAATCCCACTAAGGTCTGGCATGGATGACTCTACATCTTGATGCTCAAAACATGCGAAAATAACATTAAGAAAAACCACTTGTGAAGTGAATTCATAGCTAACCAACAACTTCCATTGGAAGTGTGTACATTACCGTGGGATGAGTAGGTTGATCCTCATGCAAACCCGCTCTATTCAAGGAAGAGGGTCGTCTAGTGTAAACAAACCCCTTATCTATGTTTGGACTACAGGGAGATCCAAACCAAAAAGGCGGTGCAGGGATCTGCGATGACGTCTACATTCATAAAGTGTTACCATAGTTAGACATGGATTTGAATGGATGGAATAATATGTACTAAAAAAATAACATGTTTTAATATACTTACCCCTTCCTGGGACATATCTCCACCATGGGAGTGACCGCTTCCATCAATTTCTTGCCCCTCTTCAGATGCTAATAGCATCTGCAAGTTTAAAAATTATAAACATTAGTGATCTATAAAGGAGTGTACAGTAAGAAATTTAAATAATTCAAACAAGATTCAGTCATAACCCATGTACTTACATTCTTCAAGTAATCATAAATTCCACCTTGGACTATGTCGTTGATATCAACGTCTCCAACATCATGTTCTAAGTGGGGTTCCTGCAACTTCAAAAATTGTAAATATTAGACAATTTAATAAATTAATCAAGACTAATACATGCATTAACAAAATTATATGTAATAACAAAATGAAAAGTGTTTAAATATTACCTCAATGGTGGTTCTTTGGGCCTCGGGTACAACCACACCGGGTGTAGTACCACCCCTATGAGAGGCATCTATCTCTTGCAAGAGTAAATATTGCATATATTACGAATCTTTTAATATGTTACATATAGTATGGAAAAATTAAAAATTGAACAATAACATAGTTTTAAAACAATGTCCTTACTTGACCACCAATCATCGTAGTGGTACCATGTCTTGGTCCAGGACCATAACAGAGTCCCCCACACGATGTGCAGAAGTGTGGCTCACTCTGAGGCACATGGGATGTCGGTCTATCCCCACCAATAGATGTCCCTCCACCACCAGAAGCTAGTGGTTGTACACCAGCAGAGGAAGAGGGTGCTCTCTGGTCAATAGTGGTCATGTGTCGAGAGACCATCTCAGCTAGAGTCAAAAATGCCTCTTGTGTCTAGGAAACCATGCCATGTGTAGGAGGGATTTCTGCCCTCGGTAGCTGGGTACGGGGTGTAGGTATCTGTGGATTGGCATCTCTATGCCTAGCATGGGGTCGGTGTTCGGGCATCCCCCTACCAACTCCCTGGAATCCCAGCATGTCAAAATAGTCGACATGTTTCCCCATCACAAACTTTGCATACAATTTTCAGAGGAAGTACATCGGTACTTCAATATTGTTATGAGGGGGAATGTCAAAAACCATGTACCACCTATCCATCCAATTGTCTCTGATGGGTGGAAAGGTGCACCACTCAATAGAAATATGTGGCTTGTTGATCTCCGGAATGTCATATATCCCAGGCAGTCTAAATAATGAATAGATGTATTGTTTTGTTATTTTGAGCTTTTTTACCTCGTTGTAACTTAACCCATCAGTATATTTTTGTCTTTTCCTCTCCCTGTAAGATGATATGCTATACAAAGCATCATTCGATCTTGCGATTGTATCAACAATAGACAATAAAAAATCTGACAAGGAGCGGCGGAGCTCATCTCCACCCCTCCAAGCAGAACCAATCTCTCTCAAATGGGAAATAAACCTCAGTATCTCCACATTGTTATCCATAGTAGCCACTGCAACCATAAACACAAATAAAATATCATTAGAAATATAAATAGATGATATAATGACATATCTAAGCACTAAAAACTGTATAACTAATGACATATAAACTAAATCTATCATGTAAATTTAAAAATTGATGTTGAATTTTACAGTAAAGAATAAACATTTAACATTTTTTTATTTCATATTTATGTCCTAAATTCAAGTATTAATTCCAATTTTTAAGTATGCATGTGTACATAAAGTGTCTTGAGTGCATATGTTGATTGCAAAGCTCCTCTAGCTTATTTTAAGGCTTGGATTATGAAGTTTCGTCGAAATTGTGAGGTGCTGACTATTGCCTTTGCAGTAACAGCTCCCAGATTGCGGGTAGAGGCAACAACTAGACCCTAGAATAGGTGGCATAATGTGTTGTTGATGAATAAAATCCTAGTATAGGAAACGATTTTGTTAGATATGTAATTATTTGTTGTAGTGTGATGTTTTTTGGACTCCAAAGTCTATTTAGCAAATCTTTATGGATTTTATGGTTGCAAGGGTTCCACTGGATTATATCATGTATGATAGTATGTGATTGGCATGTTTAATCAAATACATCAACCTAACTATGTATATTCACATTCATAGAGTCTATTGTTGAACTTTGTTGTCTTGACCTTAACCAAAAAGTACCCTTCGTTCAAGACGAAATATTTGTTAAAAGCATGGGAAGCTTCTATACCTTATTTTAATACTTGGATTGGGAATTTTTATAAAAACTAGAAGGTGTTTATTGTTGTTCTTGGAAGAGCAAATTCGAGAAGTCTCATCAAAATTATAAGGTGTTTATTGATGTTCTTGGAAGAGTAACTTCGATATTTCGGATAGAGGCAAGGGATTTACCATGTTTGTTTATGTATTTTAGGGGAATATATGAATTCTACTTGATTTTTTTTAGTTGCATGCAAGCTTGCAACATAATTGACAAACTTTACATATTTGTTAATTTTGGTTTGGATTCACAATAGTGAAGTTCGTTTGTTTTTTATGAGTTAATTGGGGTTTTGGTTTACATTGGGCATGTAAATTACTTATGAAAACTTGCAATGTGCTTGACAAACTTTGCATATTTGTGGATTTTGGTATGGATTCACAAGGATCTTTGTGAATATGCATATAGAAATAGTGAAATTCATTTGTTTTTTGAGTTAATTGGGGTTTTGGTTTCCATTGGGCATGGGAATTTTGAGTATGAATTTTGGTAAATAATCCAAATTATTTAATTTTTATGATTAAATTGGGGAATTGGTTTCAATTGGCCAATTACATTGGGGTTCTTGTTTCCATTGGGGTTTTTGTTTCCATTGGCCATAATTTAATTTATTTTGGTTTAATTTTTCAATCTAGGGCAAATAAATTGATGAACAAAGAGAAAAAAGCAGGAAAAGAAATGAGGAAAATACCTCACAAATAGAAGGTTTATCCAAAGGTGGATATGGAGGGCTTTGGCACACCCAAAAATGCATTTTCCCAGTCAAGATTTGCTCCAAAGTTGTCCAATAGCTACACGATGAGGAGAAAAATATGACCTCGTCCTATTTTTTTTTTTTAAAGGCTTTCCAAATCGCGCGCACGATTTTGTTGACTAAAACAGAGGCACGATTTTATTAAATAAAATGGAGGCGCGATTTGTTTTACTATCCTAATTGACATGCTTGTTGGCAACCTTGGGACTAGGCTTGGTAAGTTCAGGATTGCTTGGGATGATTTCTTTTTTTTGGATCAAGAGTGATTGACTTCACTCCACCATTGCATCTAAAAGGTCCCTCAACTTATTGCACACACTCGGTTGTCTGTGTGGTTTTGGGCTCTCGGGTGTTTATGCTGCGTGGAGCAATAGTCTCCTCTTGTGCAGACAGGTATGCTCTTAACGTGGGTTTGCAACATGGTACATCATTTTTTTTCTTTTTTTGAGGTTTAACATACTCCTCATAACTCTGCATGTTTGGTTTTGCAGGTGACAGGTGTGATTCGAAACATGGCTTAACGGTGGCTCTTAGATGTTCTGCACAATCATTTAAGTGGGTGAGCCCTTAAAAAATCATAGGCCCTTGCCTCTGCGTGTTTGTGTGACAGAGTATTGCACTCTAGTTTGGGTGGGTTTTCTCTATGTAAATTTGGTTAGTGGTTTGACAGTTGGTTTGGGTCCTTTTTATGATTTGAGCATCCACGAGATGTGATTGTATTTAACTGCTTCTATGAAGTTTTAAGTGTAAGACTTTGGGTGAGTCGTGTCTATCCAATGAAGACTCGACTCTATAAATAGATTTTGGTTTGTGTTTCAGTTGTATGGTTTGATGTTTTAATGAAAGAATTATGTGTTTTTTTTAAATGATACAAAATATTTGGCATTATAGTGCCATTGCTTACAATGGCACTATGTAAATTGTGCCTGTGTTAATTTAATTTTTATGCATTAAATTTGTGGAATGTATGGATTTCTATCATGGATGGGTTTTCTTATTACAACCATTAGCTTGGCATACTGTTGCGCCTATGGTTTCTATGTTTACTAAGTTCGTGATTGTATAGATATTTAAATAGCATTTAAGGTTGGGGTTTGCAGTCGTGAGCTTTGGAAGTTGTGACTCAACTCTTATGTGAATACACAGTCGGTGAATATATTGTTTGATGTATATAACTATGTATTTGGTTATGCTATTGTATCTCATATTTGGTTTCAACTGTAGGTTTATGTTGAAACTTTTGTGGTAAGCCTGTAATGTGAACCCTTACTGTGTAAATTTGTAGCTTTATAATGCCAAGTATTTATCATTGATACCTACAGGATTCAATTCCTGGGCATGTAATTGACTTGGTTTTGTTTTTAATATTGCAAGCCTACAGGATTCGATTATGGGTTGTCTAACGCTTGGACTGGTGTTTTAACACAGTGTTGTGGCTTTGATATTATAATCCTACAGGATTCGATCCTGGGTTGCCCTAACGCTTGGACTGGTGTTAACAAAACATTGTGTTTTTGTCTTGGCAACGATGCTGACACGATTCGATCCTGGGTTTTTAAATGGATTATGAACGTTAATAAATTGGTTTATACTATGTATATATTTGGTTCTTGGTTTTTAATTAAAGTAGTTAAGATAATTGTAATGTTATTTATGCCTACGACCAAACCTTAACAAGTTTCGATGGCTGGATTTTGTGTAGAGGTTTTTATAAAGGAATTTATATGGGTTTTATTAAGAATTATAATTGTTTATGTTTTATCATTTATATGGTATTTAATTATGTTCAAGTTTGTGTTTAGAGTATACTTTATTTTATCATGGAATGAGTATTTATTTTGAAGGATGTAAAGAATTTTAGATAATTTTTTTTTTAAGAATGAATTTTAAGTAAATGATGTAAGCTTATATGCTAGCAATATGAAATATGTCAGCTCTTGATAATTTAAGTTTTAGAGTTTTGAAAATGTTTGAGAATGTGAGGAATTTGACCTATGGTTTAGTTCTATAAATTTTGTTTATCTTTGAGTGAAATCTATTTTACTTTTGCATCTAAGTTTGAACAATAACTAGGAATCTAGCTATCTTAAATAATATAGACTATGTTGGAAAATTACACCATTACAGAGAAGGCTGAAATTAAGATATGAATGATAACAAGAGTAATACTAAAAGAATAGAGACCATAATTTTCCTATGGTTTTGAAATATAATAAAAGCATATGTGACAGTCTAAAACAATAATAGGAAATATAACCTATATTTTCTAACTAGATAATCATGGTTAAGTAAACGAGACACCCTGTAACATAAAATCAGGTTATAAGGTTGGAAAACAAATAAACCTAGCTTCTCTTCAAGGCTCTGTAAGCAAAATAATCCTAACTACAACAAGCATGTTATATACATATTTTTCTTCTATCTTATAAACCATTCATTTAATAAGAAATCTATATGAACTGTAAGAAAGAAAAGAAACCTCGTTCCTGCAATTTGAATATATTTTAATGGCTCGAAGCCTTGCACACTCAAGCACACAGCATTAACAAGGAAATAGATAGTTTTGACCTTTGTTCAGTTAACCAAATAACTTGGGAAATACCACGTTCCACCCAACCATGACCTGAAGTTGTTCCCATTTTAAATACATATCTCCCTGAGCTGGTTCCAACATGCAAGTAGCTTAGAGATCCTAAGGTAGGGCTTCCCTATCTGGGTTAACAGGTTATGTACCAATTGGCTTTTTCTTTTGGGAAAAATTGCTCTGCAAGAACTCTCTTGAGAAAATAATCAGGTAGCATAGATGGAAAAAAAAATATTCCCTAGCCTCTCTTTGGCTTTGGTCTTTATAGACAGTCTTTAGGAAAAGGGGCAGTTAAATTAAGAACCATTTATTTTCTTCAAATAACCCTTTTTACTTAATTTAGGTGAATTTAATATTTATTTATTTTAACTTAGGAACTCTTTGACTAGTTCTTATTTTGACTCTTTTAGGTATTTCAATATTTAATTAATATTCTAGTGATAAATAATAATACATAGGTCATTTCATTATTATTTATAGTTACTATTATTAATACACATGCTTACTTTTTTATTCACATTATATATAAACTATATATATACACATATTCCATTGTTAACATTTTTACATTTGGTATCATTTAGCATGATCCCTAATCACATGATACTTTTCTTTTTAGCTGATAGTCACTTCTTTATTAAGGATTTCAATTAGGGGTTAGGTCAACTAGGTTAGCAAACTCTAAACCTCCTTGCATGTTGGATTTCCTTGTATAACATGATGGTTCTTCATTACTTGATGAGATACAGAAATTTGAAATTTCATTCAATCATTTAAAAATAAGTAAGATGACATCAATGTTTTATTAGAGTCATTTTCAATCAACATATTAATTTTTTTTCAGTAACTCCTATCATTTATTCAAATCCCATACTCAATGCTAAGAAACTGGGAGTTGCAACTTAGTGCAATTCCAAAGCTCCTTTCTCAACACCAATGCTAGGATGTATTTGTAGGGTACACCTAGGGATACAATGGCCAAGGATCTGATGTTCCAGAGCTTATGCTCAACATCGACTTGGAATGCTCTAGGGCTTATTCCCAACACTTCCAATTCTTATCTTTTAATGTGGTTCAGATTTTCATGATCAACACAAAAGGCTTCATAACTCATGTGATCCAAAACTTATTTCTCAACACAAACATCAAATACTCATGTGCTCCATAGCATCTTGCTCAACACAAACATCAAATACTCATGTGCTCCAGAGCATCTCACTCAACACAAACATCAAATACTCATGTGCTCCAGAGCTTCTCACTCAACACAAACATCAAATACTCATGTGCCTCAGAGCTTGCACTCAACACAAATATCCCATCAATTATGTGCTTCAGAGTCCACGCCCAACACATGAAATCATATACATAACACATATGAATTTTCTTACACCCAATATATCAAACAAATCTTCATTCTCATGTGCAGTGGGGTCTTATGCCCAATATACAAAATAAAACATCAAAGCAACATCACATGCAATGGGACTTATGCCCATAAGTGTCAGGTCAAAAATTCAAGATATTACATCCCTCCCTGCTAAGAACAACACTATCCGTGGTGTTCTAGTGTCACACCCCGGTTTTGACCCCGTTTGCATGATGTATATATTGTAATTAATCGTGGTGAGGAGCTAAGGCAAAAACCCCACCATCGATTTGGTTGAGTATGTTTTGGCAATAGGGGTAGTTGTCGATGGTCTATCGTGCTATGTAGCACATTATAATTTGGCATCATGTAAATATGCACATCAATTAAAAATAAACCACAACCAGCTACGGCAGTGCAACGTTGAATGAAAAGGGAATTATTCCAAAGGATAAGGGGGTGGGGGATGTCAAACCTTGATCTATGGAGGAAACCCATGTGTTACCCTTGTTTAATTTGCCATCTTCCCTTATCTCACCCTTGTCAACCTCTTTATTGTTTTGTTGATGTAGTTGGGGGCAGTTAATGCTGAGTGGTGGTGGTTGTGGCAGGACTTTCCATCCTTGCCCACGTACCCACTCCACCAGCGGACTTCCTCTTCTCTTGCGTGGGGCAGAAGAAACATTCTTCCACGACCTTCCATTCACTCCACTCCTTCCCTGGTCGGTTCATGCTCACATAGGAGCTGAAGTCTGTTTTCATCCTCACGCAGGCAGCTAGTCGGGCTCCTCACTGGATGTGCTCTCTGTGGGTTGTTCATTCCCCATCGTGGTATGTTCATCTGCGCGCATAAGTAGGAAGTTGCTAATCCTCATGCAGGGGTTGGTTCTGTCTTCCTCATGCGCTAGTTGGGGGTTCCCTCTTTGGTTTTGCGCATGCAGCAAGCTGGGAGAGCAGCCTTGCAGGCATGAATTTCTGCTGTGTATGTGGCTTGCTGTTGATTTCACCCACGTTTTGGGTTGTTGTTATTCTTCCCACGATTTTTTGATGTGGTTGTGAGTCCGATTTCTTCTTCAATTTTGGACTGCGTGTGTGTCTCTTCCATGTTTGCATGGGTTGTGTCATTCTCCAGCGTTTGTGTTGAGGGGCTGTGTGCTGTGGGTTCGTGGACATTAGTTGGTTGTTGATTGCCACAATTGTCAGCTGATTTTTCCCATCTCTATGCTGGGAGTGCTGCTTCTGTCCACGCTAGGAGTTTGGCTTCTCCTTTGTTTTGAGACTGTGGGTTGTGGCCATCATTCATGGTGAGTTTGGGCTTCTGATATACCCTGGTTTGGGTGTTGTTGCTGAGTTGTTTTGGCCACGTTAGGGCCAAGAACAACTCTGTGTTGTCTTGTGGACTTGAGCTATGCTCATCTTTTGTTTGGGATTATCCCTGGTTGTCTTTGCCTTCTTCACGGTGCTGTGAAGGGATTGTGTTGTTGCGGGTATGCAGTGGTTGTCCCTTGGACTATGCTGCCTTGTTCGATCGGTTGTTGGCCTGATAAACCCAGCTGTGTTGGTTTGACTGATTTGGTCCCTTGGCTATACGTAAGCCTGCATTGACCCTTATCCTTGGAGGAATCATGCCCAACTCGGGGGTGGTAGTGTTGCTGAGAGATTGATGAGCACGATGGCCTATGGTTGGGTGGAACGTTGTAGCGACGTAGCTGGTTGTGGGGTGAGTTCTTCATTAAAAAGATCAGCAATCTTGTCTATTTGACTTCTATAATTATATTCCCTGTTAATGAATGTGATGAATATGAATGAATGCATGTATGAATGCATGTTAATTCCGCTGCACATGATAATTAATTACACTTGTGTATTTACTATTTCATGAGGAATGATGAACATGCTAAATGTTGGAATGTGTGTGTTGCTTCCGCTGAATGTTGATTTATTGTGCATCTCTGTATGTTTTATGCATCTTTGTATGATGACTATTTAAGACTTTGAGCATCTGGTTATGATCATGCATCTGGCTATTTAAATTTTATGCCTTGTAGTATGTATCATGTTTAAGCATTTAATTTCAACATTGCTGCCTGATCATGTTCATGGGGCGATTTTCCCATTATAACTGTTTGGGGTGTTCGTTGCGTCCTCTTCTCTAGTTGGAAAAGGGATGGGGATGTGACAGAGTGGTATCAGAGCAAAGGTTGCAATAGTGGGCCTCTATGGGCCATGAAGGATGCAGTGATAGAGGCAGGACTTCATTCTTCCCAGCAGAGATCAAAGTTTGATGGCAGCAACTTCCAAAAATTATCTAAGTGCCTGAACAGTCGGAGCATCAGAACACTAAAGAGGAACACACTTCAGATGTATCGGAAGAGTTCAGCGGTTTCCCATCCGCCGTTGCCGCTGACGAAAGGACTAAACCATCGATGCAGCAGTGGATCCGATTGCTGACGGAGGGAAAATTTGGAAAATTTACCTAAGTGTTGATAGTCAGAAGAGCTAGTGGAAAGCTCCTCCGAAACGGCGGAAGAAGTAGTCGGAAGGCCATTCGACGAGGCGTAGCAGCGGAAAGGAAATTTGAGAAAACTTGTCTAAGTGTTTGTCGAAAGAAAATAGCTCTTCGAGCATCCGCAATTGCGGAAGTCTAAACGACTACACACCCGATGGAAAAGTCGTCCGACCACCAATGCCGAGAAGAAAGAAAGAAAGTTAAAAATTTTGCTAAGGCCCGAAATCGAAAGAAGATAGAGGTTCGAGCGCCCGCCGTTGCGGATGGAGAAACGACTAGGCGTCCGATGGGTAAGTTCTCTGGCCGCCGACGCCGTGAAAGAATTTCTAAAATTATTCTAAGTAAAGAAATAGTTGACTATTGGAGGAAGAAAGTGCTCGTGCGCCCGCCGTTGCGGCATCCAAAAGCACTAAGTCTTCCAATGAGAAGCAACCGTCGACGCCGAAAGTTCAAGATTTTTCTAAGTAAAGAGCAGCGATCGGAAGCAGGAAGTGGTTTGAACGCCCACCGTTGCGGAAGCCAAAGGCACTAGCCTTCCGATGTGAAAAGCCCGTCGATGCTGATCGGGTCATGCCAACAGTGGATTTGGCCGTCGATTGGAAGGAGATAGAGGATGATGAGCCGCCGTTGCGGCTGTTGAGGGAACTTCCTCGCCGACAAAAAGAAGAGAAGTTTCGGAGGAAAATAGGGGATGTGGAAGCCGCAGTGGAGGAAATGAAAAGGCGTTGAGAGCCGATGCCGTTGGGCGAAGTAAGCCGAGAAAGAGGAAAATTCAAAAAAATCCGAGAAAGAGGAAAATTCAAAAATCTTCTAAGTGTTGGAAGTCATCGGAAGACGTTAGCGGTTTCAGCAGCCGATACGTCGGCTCAGTTAATGGTTTGGACTTCCGATACGTCGGCTCAGTTAGACAAAGAGAATTTCAATGCCATCAATGGAAGAAGAAAAAGAAGAAAATTTTTCTAAGTAAAGAAACATCGGAAAACTTTAGAAGATTGGACTACCGACGCGTCGGAAGCCAAAGGAAGATCGGCCCGACACGTCGGAAAGATTTGGTTGTTTCAATCGCCAACGCTAGTGCTTAGCTGATCCGATTTCTAATGAATAGCGGAAGAAGTTAGCTGTTTGGGGATCCGAAATGGAAGAAGGAGTAGTTGTTTTGACAGCCGATACATCGGAATCTTAGTTGTAAGGAGAGACGATTCTACGAGGAGAAATTTGAGTTTTTCAAATAGGATTTTCCAACAGATTTCAATTGTTTTCCAGTGGGATTTTCAGCTATTTTCAGTGGGTTTACAGGGCTGAAGTTGGAACCCAGTCCAAATGCAGGATAGTCATGATCAATTGACTGCCAGAAATGCTCTATGGAAGAGCAAGGTGGTATGAATGATACGCTGTGAAGTAGGGAGTATCTAAACCTTTCATTTAATTGCATGAATGATGTGACTATACCTTGCAATGTTAGTATGATGATGATTGCATGAAGTAAATGAGTTTTGGTATATATTGATGTGACTAACAGCTGGAAGTATTTGAATTTTATAAATTCTGAAAATGCTTCAGTGATGGTTGTGGCAATGAAAAGGTTATATGCATCCAGACTTACCAAGTGTTTGGTTGATTGAAACTCATGTTTCAGGTAGATTATTTCGAGCATGGCAGTGAGAGGTAAGACCCTGACCAATGCCAGAATCTACCATGTGAAAGAGTCAAACCTTATGAGAAGAGTCTTATGCATAATGGGTTGATTAAATTTGAATTGTGAATTTTGGATTTAAGAATTGCTGACGACTACTAATCACTGTTGGCTTGTGTAAGATTGTGTCAGGAGGATGCATGGTAAGTGGGTATTCATGTTATGATAGTAAGCATGAAATTATAATGGGCATAGTAGTGCTGCTTACAAAAAAAAAACCCACAATTGAGCAAGTCAATTTTTGTAGTAGATAGAATTGCAAATTCCTAATGAATTTGATTACTAATGTCATTGCTTGGTTATGAAACAATCAATTTGGATTGTATTATCAGGTAATGGTTGGCTATTTGATGAATGTGTCAGGGATACACACTGTAGGAAGACCATGTGTGATGGCCTGCAGAAGCCAAACTTCATGGGAAGGTTTTCCCTTGGAAATGGATTTTGGGTGAAATGCCATTGGACATTTTGAAAATGTCTCATCTACACTGCATGTTTGGTAGTAACATGACTGAGATGGTATAAATTATGTCCTTAAGGCATGTGTGAATATGAAATATGAAAAGGAGTTGGGATGGAAAACCGAGGGACTGTTAACTCAGAGAAGGAGCCCCCATTCCTCCTTAGCAAAGGCATACTGCGTCGGCAAATGGATAAGTGTTTTGTGACCCTTGCTAAGAATATGCATGTTTAATTATTAAAATTCCATATGCAGAACATGTTTTGATTTTATTTCCATGATGACCGATTTCTTGAGTATGAATAGGGACTACATGGCACACACCGGAGAAGAGTGCACACTTTTCTGATGTCGGATCATGAAAGGGTTTTCAATATTGATTACACTCTAGGGAGTGGACGCACTCCCGATGTCTCAATACTTGATAGTGAATGATGAGAAATGTGATTATAGTTTTAGAGCAATAACACTGATGAGTTTGCGTGTATTGCTTGTGTTGCTTGTGTTGACAGTCTAAATAGATGCAGTTGGGTGTTGCACCCTAAAGGTAAAGGTAAAAGGTAAAGGTAAAGGTAAAAGGTAAATGGTTGTTGTGAGGGGTTGCGAAGTAATGGTTATTGTTGATATAAGTGTGTGTTGGTATAAGTGTATGTTGGGTTGTGATATGCCTAAGGATCCATAGTAGATCCTAGACCTGGAAATGGTCATGGTAAAGTTCCAAGCCCAGTTGACATAAGAATGTATTGGCTGGACATTAATTATTTGATGTTGTGGAGTAGCCTGTGTGCTGACCTAACATCTAAGTCCATAGGCGATCCCAAGGCTTGCAAAGCGAAGCAGGATCCTGTGGACGAACGAGGAAATGCACAATATAGATAAGTATTGGATTATTTTGCTTATGAATATACATGTGTATATGATTTGGTTATGATGTTTTAAGCTCTTGTTTTAGAGATAAAACCGATGAGAATAAACTAAACATGTGAATCTATTCAATGTTTGGATATAGGTATCGCAGGAAGCGAGGATCATGAGAGCATCCTAGAGGTGCATGTGGACATGTGACTGTCCTAGAAAGCTCAAAATGAGCAGCAATGGAAAACGTGCTAGTGAGACCGTGAGTTTCCTAGCAGTTGAGACAAACCATGTGGAGAGACTCCATGGTTTAGAGGTCTGGAATAGACCGAAGACACTAAGTGTCATGACCAAGAGAGATTGGTCCAGCATTCATAGTAAAGTGAAAGAGGTTGAGAGCATGAAAAGCCACAGCAGTGGTGTGGGTTCTAGAAAGGAACAAAACAAAGAGGGAAAAACTCTTGCTGCTCTCTCTTGCCCTTTTTTATTATGTATACATATATATATTTATGCATTGTGAAAACAAAAGATTGTTGAATGCATGTATGACTAAAAATGGAATGTGTGTTTTTGCTGAAGTTAAATTGAGAATGCTGGAGTGGTTAATTCCTTGCCCAGGAATGGACATGAATGAGCTCATGTGCCTGTTGGGGAAGGCATGAAAAATATGGAAGTATCCTTGATGAGGCTTGCACTGTCATGCCAATTGGGTAATTAGCTGACTGATTTTAATATCGATATTATGCTTGGTCTGATAGAATTTCAATGGTGCATTTCACAGCTGAGAAAAGTGAAACCAGGTGGTGCACATTGATCATGGTAGCAGATCAAAAGTTGTTGGACTTAGCTGGAAGTCTCCTGCAAGTGATTTCTAAGACCCAAGAGAATCTTGGGGAGATGCTCAAGATACAGAAAAGGCAGAGTGAAATGAACCACCAGATTTTGCAAGACTCTATTGGTTTGCAAAGGGAGGTGAAAAGCCTTCTGGGAGCAATTGGAAAAGGAAAGGAGGGTGGATCAGCGATGGGACATTCGTCCAAGCAACCCGATAAGAAATAGTCCAGGCATGAAGGTTCAAACGAAATTGAGCAGGTAAAGATGAAGCATCCAGCGAAATGCTGGGAATGCAGAGGACATCATTTACGCCGGGACTGCCCAATGAGGGAACATGATGAGGGAAATAGCCTCAAAGTTCCTAGACTTCGAGATGAGCTGGAAGCTAAGAACCAGCAGGACAAGTCCATGGAAGCCGAGGGGCTTGGTCGTGAACGTTCAAAGTAGATGGTTGAACATGGAATAGATCTGCACATTTTGAAATTTTGATGTGTAATTGTATATGTATTGTATATATGTGATGGAACACCGAGGACGGTGTTATTCCAAGGGGGAGGATAATGTCACACCCCGGTTTTGACCTCGTTTTCATGATGTATATATTGTAATTAATCATGGTGAGGAGCTAAGGCAAAAGCCCCACCATCGATTTGGTTGAGTATGTTTCGGCAATAGGGGTAGTTGCCGATGGTCTATCGTGCTATGTAGCACATTATAATTTGGCATCATGTAAATATGCACATCAATTAAAAATAAACCACAACCAGCTACAGCAATGCAACGTTGAATGAAAAGGGCATTATTCCAAAGGATAAGGAGGTGGGGGATGTCAAACCTTGATCTATGGGGGAAACCCATGTGTTACCCTTGTTTAATTTTCCATCTTCCCTTGTCTCACCCTTGTCAACCTCTTTATTGTTTTGTTGAGGTAGTTGGGGGCAGTTAATGCTGAGTGGTGGTGGTTGTGGCAGGACTGTCCATCCTTGCCCATGTACCCACTCCACCAGCAGACTTCCTCTTCTCTCACGTGGGGCAGAAGAAACATTCTTCCACGACCTTCCATTCACTCCACTCCTTCCCTGGTCGGTTCATGCTCACGCAGGAGTTGAAGTGTGTTTTCATCCTCACGCAGGCAGCTGGCCGGGCTCCTCACCGCGCGTGCTCTCTATGGGTTGTTCGTTCCCCATCGTGGTCTGTTCATCTGCGTGCACAAGCAGGAAGTTGCTCATCCTCATGCAGGGGTCGGTTCCGTCTTCCTCACGCACTGGTCAGAGGTTCCCTCTTTGGTTTTGCGCATACAGCGAGCTGGGAGAGCAGCCTCGCGGGCATGAATTTCTACTGTGTATGCGGCTTGCTGTTGATTTCACCCACGTTTTTGGTTGTTGTTATTCTTCCCATGATTTTCGGATGTGGTTGTGAGTCCGATTTCTTCTTCAATTGTGGGCTGCGTGTGTGTCTCTTCCATATTTGCATGGGCTGTGTCATTCTCCAGCGTTTGTGTTGAGGGGTTGTGTGCTGTGGGTTCATGGACGTTAGTTGGCTGTTGATTGCCACAATTGTCAACTGAGTTTTCCCATGTCTATGCTGGGAGTGTTGCTTCTGTCCACGCTAGGAGTTTGGCTTCTCCTTTGTTTTAAGACTATGGGTTGTGGCCATCATTCATTGTGAGTTTGGGCTGCTGATATACCCTGGTTTGGGTGTTGTTGCTAAGTTGTTTTTGCCATGTTAGGGCCAAGAACAACTCTGTGTTGTCTTGTGGACTTGAGTTGTGCTCATCTTTTGTTTGGGATTATCCCTAGTTGTCTTTGCCTTCTTCATGGTGCTGTGAAGGGATTGTGTTGTCGCGGGTATGTAGTGGTTGTCCCTTGTATTGTGCTGGCTTGGTGGATCGGTTGTTGGCCTAATAAACCCAGTTGTGTTGGTTTGACTGATTTGGTCCCTTGGCTATGCGTAAGCCTGCATTGACCCTTATCCTTGGAGGAATCATGCCCAGCTCGGGGGTGGCAGTGTTGCTGAGAGATTGATGAGCACGCTGGCCTATGGTTGGGTGGAATGTTGCAGCGACGTAGCTGGTTGCGGGGTGAGTTCTTCATTAAAAAGATAAGCAATCTTGTCTATTTGACTTCTATAATTATATTCCCTGTTAATGAATGTGATGAATATGAATGAATGCCTATATGAATGCATGTCAATTCCACTACGCATGATAATTATTTACACCTATTTATTTACTATTTCATGAGGAATGATGAACATGCTAAATGCTGGAATGTGTGTGTTGCTTCCGCTGAATGTTGAGTAATTGTGCATCTCTGTATGTTTTGTGCATCTTTGTATGATGACTGTTTAATACTTTGAGAATCTGGTTATGATCATGCATCTGGCTATTTATGTTTTATGCCTTGTAGTATGTATCATGTTTAAGCATTTAATTTCAGCATTACTGTCTGATCATGTTCATGGGGTGATTTGCCCGTTATAGCTGTTTGGGGTGTTCGTCACGTCCTCTTCTCCGGTTGGAAAAGGGATGGGGACGTGACATCTAGGGACTAAGAATGAAATCATGAAATAAGGAGGGGTAATCCTCTCTCATGGTGCCTTCATTCTCCTAAGTAGCCTCATCGGCCTCAAAGTGATTCCATTGCACTTTCAATTGGACTATGGTGCACTTCCTGAGTTGCACCTCTCTCTTGTCCATTATAGGAAAGGGTTCAAGTAAAAACTCCCCTTTATGTTCCACTTGTAACAAGTATCAATCAATCACATGTTTAGCATCATATACATATTTCTTTAATAAGGATGCATGAAAAAAATTATGAACTCTTATGTGAGCAGGTAAAGCCTAGTTCATATTCCATTGGCCCTCTGTTTACCAGTATCTCAATGGGTCCACAAAATATTGATGCCAACTTTCCGCACATCCCCAAGCTCAATGAGATTTTATTTGCTTTTACTTTTAAGTAACCATGGTCTCCTATCTGATAATATTTTTCTTTTCTTTTCTTATCCACATAACCCTTCTGGCGGTATTGTGCTTCTTTAAGGTTATGTTGGACCTTGGTGACCAATTGTTCCAATTTATTTAGTAAGTAAGGCCCTAGCATGAGTCGGTCCACTGGGATATCCCAAGTAACTGGTGTTCTACACTTCCATCCATAGAGTACCTCAAAGGGACTCATCTTGGAGAAGGTCTAGTATCCGTTGTTATATGAAACCGTGCAAGATGCAGGTATTATTCCCACTTGGTGGGGTTGTTCATGACATAAATCCTAAGCATGTATTCTAAAATATGGTTTACCCGTTCCATCTATAGTTGGTAAGTAGTAATAAAGTTTAACTGCGTCTCTAATCCATAGAATAAGGATCTCCAAAAGTTCCCAGTAAAATTTGTATCTCGATCCAAGATGATTGCCTTGGGTATCCCATGCAATCTGAATATCTCCTTTAAGAATATGTCAGCAATGTGAACTTCCTCGTAAGGTTACTTCACTAGAATAAAGTGTGTTTATTTTGAAAATTTGTCAACTACTACAAAGATAGAGTCATTTTTCTTCTTACTCTTTGGTAGAACCGTAATAAAATTCATACTAATGACCTTCCACTTCCATTCTGGAATGGGTAATGGCTGCAAGAATCCCGAAGGATGCTGGTGCTCAGCTTTAACCAGCTGATATTCTTGACATTTCATGATAAACATCACTATGTTGGCCTTTAACTTAGGCCAAAAAAAGTGTTTCTTTACTGCGAATATCATCTTTTGATATTTCAAATGCCCTAAGTAGGGTGTTTGATGAAATTACGTGAGGATGCTGGACCTGATGTCCCCTCCTTCCAGAACATACAATCTTTCTTTGGACCACAACAGTCCATTTTTGTCTACCTTGTACTCTTTTTGTTGCTGAAATGACCTGTCCTCTTTGACCTTCTTGAGGATTTCAACATAGAAAGGGTCAACTCCGTTGGCCGTTCTAATCTTCTAGTGTAACTCCGAATCAATTTGACTTAAAGTTACCTCATATAACATATGATCCCGTCGACTTAAAGCATCAACAATTTTATTCTCCTTACCCTTTATATGCTTTAAATCAAAATGGTACTCGCTAAGGAAAGCCAACCATCTGGCCTGCCTAGAATTTAGATCCGGTTGCTCAAATAAATACTTCCAACTCATATTGTCTGTCTTTAGAAGGAATTTCTTCCCTATGAGGTAGTGCCTCCACATCTTCAAGGCATGGATTATGGCTGCTAACTCAAGATCATGGGTGGGGTAGTTTTGTTTGTGTTCCTTAACTTATGTGATTCCTAAAAGATCATGCAATTGTTCTGCAACGGAACTCCTATGATCCCTTCCTTTCTTGCATCTGTGCAAACAATGAAATCTCCATCGAGATCCGCAATTCGTAGTATTGGTGGAGTCGCCAAAAGCTGTTTAATCTTCTGAAAACTTTCCTCGCACTTGGTCATCCATAAGAACTTGTTTACCTTCTTTTGCAAAGATGTCATGGGACAAGCTATCCTCAAAACGTTCTGAATGAACTTTTGGTACTAATTGGATAATTCCAAAAAGGACCTAATGTCTGTGACGCTAGTAGGGGTAGGATTATCCTCTATGGCTTTAATCTTTTTTGGGTCCATGACTATCCCCTTCTCGGAGATGATGTGACCCAGGTACTGTATCTATGGTTTGTAAAAGTCACATTTATTGAACTTGGCGTAGATCTGGTGTTCCCATAACACCTATAGTACTATGCGAAGATGCTCCTTGTGTTCCTCTTTAATCTTAGAGTAAACTAGGATTTCGTGTATAAATACCAATATAAATTTATCCAAGTATTTACTGAAGATATTGTTCATCATACACATAAAGTTCATGGGTACATTGATCAACTCGAATGGCATTAATACAAACTCGTAGTGGTTGTATCTCGCATGAAAGGAGGTTTTATGAATCTCCTCATCGTGGATCTGTACTTGATGGTATCCAGACCGCAGGTCAATCTTCGAAAAGATCTTGGTTCCTCCTACTTAATCGAACAAGTCATCAATCCTAGGGAGTGGGTATCGATTCTTGATGGTCATTTTGTTAAGTTGGCGTTAATCAATGCACATCTGCATCGTACCATCCTTCTTCTTTATGAAAAGTATCGATTCTCCCCAAAGGGACACACAAGGTCAGATATAACCCTTCTCAATCAACTCCTGCAATTGCAACTTGTGTTCCACCAACTCTGGTGCGCTCATGTGGTAAGGGGATTTTGAAGCCAAAATTTATCCTGGTGTCAGTTCTTTGGAAAAATCTAAGTTTCGTTTAGGTGGTAATCCTGGAATTTCCTTAGGAAATACATCCATAAAGTCTACAAGAACTAGAAATTCCTCGATGCACTGTTCTATTTCAGCTTCTACATCCTGGATGTTCACTACAAATAGTTTGCATCCCTTCCTAATCCACTTCTTTGCTTGTAAGGAAAATATTTTCCTTACGAAAACCTTCTTAGGTATTCCTTGATTCTTTACCTGATTCCCTTGGCTATATGTACACAAGATTGACTTGTGTAAACAATCGAGCATGACATGGTGTTGTTCCAACCAGTCCATGTCAATAAGTATATCATACGATCCTAAGGGTATAATGTTCAGATTTATCCTAGCAGGGAAACCATTCAGATTTACCTCACAATCTCTAACTATTTCATAAACCTTTCGTTTCATACTAGTGGCTAATTGCACCATCCAGGGTTTCTCATGTTTAACTTTGTCTAGTTTACATAAATCAACAATTTTAGGTAATACATAGCTTCGGCAAGCACCGAGGTCAATCAATATTGAAATAGAAGTGTTGCAAACCTTATATTTCAACCATAGTATCCTGATGGTCTTCTTGCCGACCATCCAAGGCTGCATAAATCCTTAGTGTTCCAACTATGTCCTCTACCATTGGTTCTTCCTGTAAATTGTGCAAGACCTCGTTGGTATTGTTCTTACATTCTCAAGAATAATAGGGCCCTTGGAATTTCTAGCATTTTATTTGCATTGAGGAAAAATTGGCTCACCATTTGCTGTCGGTTTGTTAGCATTTGGAGCTGGTACATATGGCTTTGTACATGTCTTGTTGAAGTTCTTATTGGATGGAAAACTGTTGTTATGTTTTCTATAAGGATGTGGGTTCAAACCCAATTTTCGTTTGTCCAAGAACATCCTAGAATTGTCTCTACTTATGTTGATGTTTTCTTGCCTTAGCTGTCCATGCTCATAGAAAAGCCTAGCTTTGTGTAGGGTAGTATCCAAAGTCTTAGGCATGTCAAATTAAATTCTCTCTCGAAACTTGGGAGGAATACATCCTAAAAACTATTGTATTTTCACTTTATCATCCTTTATATAAGGTACGTAGTGTAAAAAATCCAAAAATCTATTGATGAAATCATCCATGGTCATGGAAGCCATTGTTAACTCATCACCTTCCTATCAAAGAATATTTCAGACATGTATTTTTCCTTAAAAAAATATGTGAAAGTCACTCCATCGTATTTATTTTACCTCCTCTTTCTTGGTATGATTTAGGTCTCTCCACCATCTAGTTGCTTTTCCATTTAAATTATAGATGGCTAGACGGGAATTTATCTCACTAGAGTAGTTGTGCACTCGAAAGTATTTGCTCATACCAAGAAGCCATTCTTCATCTTTTTTCTTGGTGTTCATCTCTCCTTCATAGGTTAAGTCTCTTATCTTTCTAAACTCTCCTTGGATCTTTTTATCATTCCTTTGTTTCTTTCTGCAAGGAGAAAGGGAATTATCACTAGAAAGATTGTGATAATATCGTTTTGGAGGTTTAGGGGTGTGTTCTTATTTTCCTTCTTCCTTTGGGCTGCTGGCTCGTTTATGATAAAACTCTCTCTTAAACTTGTTGGTTGAATGAGTGGGTTGTCCATGCGGGATTTCTTTTGTCATGTTAAATAGTAAAGCTTCATTAATTGCTTGTTGTTCTTTTCTTTCATTCATATTATTATCTTTGAAACTATGTAAGTCTTCTTGCAGACTATGTATGGTTTCCAGTATATTAGAATTTAATTCAACCACCAGCTATTCTTCCATGTGGGGGTATTCATTTTTCCTTGTCGGTTGTTGTCTTCTTCTGTGTTCATGATATGAACTTTTCTTTGAATCCTGTAATGTAAAATTTTTAATAACAAGAAATTTTCTGTTAGTTAGCAAAATTTCAAAAACATAATTTATTTTATGCAATGAATGTTTGGCACACCCATTAAGTCTCTTAGTGTTGAAATTGGGATCTGATAAAACTTCTAATGACCCCAAAATTCAAAAACAAAAATTGTAGGCTTGTTAAATGCTACCTATAATGGACATTAATTTATATTTTATGGAATATGCTTGTCATTGTTTACTAGATCTAAGTGTCACAAGCTGTCTTTCCCTCTTTATGTATTTTCCTATGTACTGTTGATATGGTTATGTGCTATGGTTAAGTTACTTGGATTTGTTATATGATTACTCAGCTGGTGTTTAATATTAACACACATTTTCATATATTGGTTTAGATATTTCTTACTTTCTATTTATCTGTCTGGTATTTCATTTATAGTTTTATTTATTAAAAGTTCTTACTTGCCTTTAATTGTCAAGGGGTGGAGTGGCATGGTTTGTATCCCTTTAGGGACCACTCAGAGAGGTAAAAAAGGTTCCTCATTCTTTTATGGGGTTTACTTAGTTCATTGCGAACTAATGCAGACTTCCTCTTTTGTGTAGAATATCTTGTCGGCGGAATCTATCTAAGACAGTGAAAAGTAACAACATCCTACAACATGATAACTATGTTCCACTATCCTATTCATACTAATGATAAGAGAACTAAATTCCCGACCTAGTTGTTCCTACTTTCTATGTTTACACAGAGTTGAAAGTGTGTGACCTAAGTCTTTATGGTCGTCATTATTATTATGTTCTCAGGTTATGATATCTTCTCCACTTATTATTCAATTTATAACATGTAATTTGTTTAAGGTATAAAGCCTAGGGTTTAAGGATTAATTTATATTTCATGGCAAACTTTGTGATTAATTCTTGTAAAAACTATGGGTTATGTATAAACATTTTATGGCATATTTCATATTCCATAAAACTATGGCTTAACTTTGCAATGGAGGGTTTAGCTAGGGTTCTTGTGCTAGGGTGGTGGACTATTCGAAATCCTTGTGGTGTTAACTATGGAGATGTGGGTATGGATTTCGTGGATGATGGAGGACTAGGTGGCACATTTATGGCTCATTGGAAAGCGTGGGAAACGCGCCTCATATGTTGGTTTGGTCATTTGTGTGATTCATTTGGCTCTTATTCTAGTTGCTTATTTGGTTTTTGGCTCTCGGGTGTTTATGCTGTGTTGAGCAATGTAATATCCAGAATTTCGGACCTAACACTTATGGGCATGATCCCCATTGATTATGATGTTACCTTGATGTTTTATTTTGATATACTGGGTCAAATACTCCACTGCATATGAGCATGATGATTTGTTTGATATATTGGACATAAGACAATTGCATATGATATATGTGTGTGTGTGTGTGTGTGTGTGTGTTTTCTTGTGTTTGGCATGGACCCTGAACCACATGGTTGATGAGATGTTTTGTGTTGAGTGAGGAGCTCTGGAGCACATGGGTAAATTGATGTTTTTTGTTGAGAAAGAAGCTCTAGAGAACATGAGTACTTATATTTGTGTTGAGCATGAAGCTCTGGAATACATGAAAATATAAACTAGAAGTCTTGGGCATAAGCCCTGGATCCTTCCATGTTGATGTCAAGCATAAGCTCTGGAACATCGGATCCTTGTCCATTGTATCCCTAGGTGTATCCTACAAGTACATCCTAGAATTAGTGTTGAGCGAGGAGCTATGGAATTGCACTAAGTTTGTAAATCCTTGTTTATAGAATTGAGTATGGGCTCTGGATATTTAATGTATCCTTTTTGAAATTTTATTAAATGACCAATTTTCCACTTTTTACCCAATTTCGACCTTATCTAGTTTTAATGTTTAGACCTCCAAATTAACCCAATTGCTCCCAAATTTTCACAGAAGGTATATGAATGATATTATAAATTAAATATGATGTTCAAGGATGTTTTATGACCCCCAAAATACTTCTTCAAACTTTTTTAATGTTCTTTTCAAAGTAGGAGTCTTTACTAGCAAATTGGGGCTCCAATTCCCCCTGGGTAATTACCGGAAATGACTTCTCAAATGATCCCAAAGTCACTCGAATTTATGAAAAGAGGAAAGGGATGTGTAAGGGAAATTTTAAAATTCTCATATGCATAATTCTTAATTTTATATAGGCTGTTATGACTCTTACCAAAATAGCTCCCAAATCAGAATTTTGACCCTTGGGGAAAATGCACCAAATCTTCTCCCAATGCAATAAAAATGAGTAAAACGGATTCCAATGCTTAAGTACTGAAAATTAAACTTGTAATAAACCTTAATTAAATTACATCCATCATAAATTTATCATATATACATTCCTCCGTTCGAAATAATCGGCATTACCATGGCATATATCAAAATAGAGTGGAAATGGTCATTGTTTTCTCATTAAAAATCAATTTGACATAAAAATATTGGGTATTTCGACTTGAAAATTTTTTATAATGAATAAAAGAGAATATTTAAATGATTACAATCATAAATTGAAAATAAAATTTTCTCCCAATTCAAAATCATCAGCATTACAATGGTTCACAACAAGATAGTGGGGAAATGGCACTATTTCGTCATTGTTCAATATTTTTACATGCATTATTTTGGGTGTTCAAACTAAGATTATTTTGAACATGAAATAAAGAGAATATAATCATAACACAATATAATGGAAATTATAATCTTCCCTGAAGATATCAATAGCTCACCCAAAGCGCAATCCCTCCATGAGCAAGAATATGTAGTAAAAACTAAAAATGGTTGAGAGAAAGTGTTGCAATAGAAGGAACCATGAGCTTCCTTGTAGCTTACACCTGCAAATAAAAAACCATTAAATCTCCATGAAATACCTGAGTGGCCTCTCCAAACACCAACTTGGATGGGAATCTTTCTCCCTCGAAATTGGTCAAGGCAAGAAAACTAGTAATCCACTAGCTCTCACAATTCACAAATGACAATTTCTCAAATGAAAAAATTGTATTATCTTGGTTTATTCTTGCATTTTATAAATAAAATTTTCCTTCTAAGGATCCCAATCCATACACAAACTCAATCCAATTCGAATTTGGGTGTGGGCTCAAGATTTTCCATGTGTCCTCCCTTTCCTAGCCTTCCATCTTCCACCAATTTGAGTAGGAACCCATTGGGATTCTCAAAATCACATGAGAGCTCCCTTGGATGCTCTATTTCGAAATAACATGTCATATATGTTATATTTCAGCCTTGAGATCTTATTTTTGTCATAGGTGCCATAGCATCTTTATCATTGTTGTCATAGAGCTAGGGAATCTAGTCCAAGTGTCTGACTAGCTCCAAAATGACTATTCCTTTCCCATGTAAGTTACATTTATTCCAAAATTATACCTATGATGCATAAGTACCAGTTTATTATCCTTCTAAATCATCATATAACCTTTATGCTTCCCATGGTTTCAAAATTTCAAGAGGAGGATTCCATGTGGCACATAAATTCTAGCTTGTGTGGGCCCCATAGTCTCCATGTGTCTCCATGCTCCATTTCCACTTCAATTTTATCTTGTATTTATTTATTTAGATTATTTTTTAACTATTTATTCCATTCTAATTTTCAAACATCATTCATTGTCCCCCTTATTCCAAATCCCAAAGCTTCCACCCCCAACCTAGGAAACTAGTAATTTTCCTCCTTGGCAATTATTTGACCCTTAGTATCAATTTGACAAAATCTAATGAATATGGAAAATGTGATTAGGCCATTGTGATCCAATGCAAAATTTGGGACATTACAAATCCTCCCTTCCCAATATTTCTTGTCCTCAAGCAATTTGAAACATGGGTGTTGAAGAACCTTCTTTCCATATGATTCTTTGAAATTGCCACCGCGTTTCCCAACTTTGAGTCTTTGAGATTCCATGAATATTTAAGAGAGGAACCACCATGCTTGCTACTTCAATAATATAATTAAAATCACTTTATTAAGTGGGGAATTCATATCCCCTAATTCTTGTTTCCCCAAAAAATTGAAATCAATGGGACAAAAATATCCCAGGGTCCCATTGCTTGTATTGCAGTCCAACAATTAAGAGTGCTCTCCAACCCATACCATTAGGAAAGAGAATTATGGGATCCCATTTTCTTATATGAATTCTTCCAAAAATCATGAGTACATAATATATATCATCAAAGTACATAATAACATATTAAAAATGTACATCAAGGAAGTGCCTCATCAAAAAATCATGAAAGTGCTTATACCTCAAAGTAAGTAGACCACCATTTTCCAAGTGCATACAAGCTTCAAGTGACCAATCAAATCTAATCCAATGACATAGGTGAGGATCCCATGTCCTATAATGCTGCTACAAAAGGATGTGATATGCATCAAAATACTTAGCCATGTATTCTTTCATCCAAGAAGTGAATGAAAAATATCCAATAAAATATGAACCAAATAATGAGCAAGAGAAACAAGGAGACTTCAAATTACTCAAAGAAGTCTCACCCGTACATCCATGAATGAGAGAATCATAACAATATAATAGAGTATGCGGCTGGCAACAAAAATGTTCTCCAATCATAATTCTATTCACCCTAGTGTTGGATGAAGTTCCGCCAACATCAAATGAACCAAGTGTTGAGCAAGAGAAACCATGAGTCTTCAAGTGACTGAAATGCATGTCATAGGTGTATCCATGTAGATGTGCATCATCATAAAGTAACAAAGGATTCTGCTAAAAATGTAGATAATAATTTTCTCCAACCATGTCATCATAAAAAATAAATCTAGGATTTCCATACTCCTCATGTGGCATCAACAAAAAGAACCCTTTCACCTATACTTCATTGAGGCTCATGCTGCAAAACATGGAATTGTAGGATGTAGGAGAATGAACTAACTCACCCAAATGGTCAAAAAGTGTATAATTTTCATCATGGTAAGGATCCATATGGGTAGTATCATTCAGCTCCTTCAAAAGTGTGAAACCTTTGTCATATATTGGTTCCAATGTAGATGAATCATGATCTTCTTTAAAAATTGCATAACCTTCATTAAGAGACAATTCAAGTTCCTCTTCCACCACATCAAGTGTTGGTATCTCTTCAAGTTCATCTTCAAACACATCAAGCACATTCAAATTTATACATTTCTCATGATCCACCATGTCATGAGAATCCTGCAAACAATCTACCATTTGACAATTTGAAACATAGGAGGAAAAACAAGTATCTTGCAACATTTCAAGAAGTTGCTCATTTTGAATTGTGAGCTTATGATTATCCTCATTATTCTTCAAGTACACATCATATAACAATTAATTAATCTCAAACAAATGGTTTCTATCAAAAATAAAAGACATGAAATTACCTTTGATGTGCACATTTCTCTTTGAATCTTCTCCATGTCTTCAAGGAAGGATGTTTCCTCCAATGAAGCAGCTCTCCAACAAGAATTTGACACTAATGCTTGAGTGTCATGGAGTATTCTAAGGGAATCGTGTATCTTATTTTGATTCATATTTAAGGACCCTTCAAGAAAATTAGGCTCTTGCAAATGAACCTCCTCATCTTCTTCCTTCTTGCTTGGACCAACTTCATGAAGCTCAAGTGGTGATGGGGAAGTTGATCTTGTTTTTTCTTCAACTGCTACAAGGTATTCATTTTTAGGTTTAATACAAATTTGAATTGCAGAAACATTTTGAAATATTATCTCTATGTCACCAACATATATTTGTGAGCACCCATCAATAGGTACTCCTTTATAGTTCAAGCATCCATCACTAGATGCTCTTTGTTTCATTTCCAAGGTAGAATGTGTCTCGAAATGATCTTCAGTATTTTCAATAGAAACTTCTTCATACTCATGTGATGTCTCTTCATATTTTTTAGAGTCACTTGGGGGTGAATTTATATCCTCTTCATGTACTACTTATTCTACTTCACCTATTTCAGAACTAGATGGTTCATGTGTCTCCTCCTTTTGCTCCTTCAAGCAAGCTGATGCATTTTTCCCCTTGGTTTTCTTAAAATCAATATATTTTTTCCAACTTTGGATAGACAAAAATTCAAATCCTTTAATAATATTCTTGGCCATGTCTTCAATTATAGGTTCAATGATTTTTATATGCTCATTGCCATCATATGAGGTTCCCCTTTCATCCCTAGTCATTGTTTGCTCTTCAACAAAATCACTTTTGGGTTTCAATATCTAATGGTGGTCCCTGCATTCTTGTACTCATAAATATCAGAACACATCCAGTGCTAAGATCATCCCTTGATACCAATGTATTGTCCCCTTTTTGAGATTTTATTAAATGAACAATTTTCCACTTTTTCCCCAATTTCGACTTTAACTAGTTTTGATGTCTAGACCTCCAAATTGACGCAATTGCTTCCAAAGTTTCTCATAAGGTATCTGAATGATATTAGAAATTAAATATTATGTTTAGGGATTTTTTATGACCTCCAAATTACTTCTTAAAATTTGTTTAATGTTCTATTCAAAGTAGGAGTCTTTACTAGAAAATTGGGGCTCCAATTCCCCTTAGGTAATTGTTGAAAATGGATTCTCAAATGATCCCAAAGTCACTCAAATTTATGAACAGTGGTAGGGGATGTGTAAGGAAAATTTTTAAATTCTTATATGCATGATGGTTCATTTTATACAGGATGTTATGACTCTTTCCAAAACAGCTCCCAAATCACAATTTCGACCCTTGGGGAAAATGCACCAAATTTTCTCCCAATGCAATTAAAATGAGTAAAATGGATTCCAATGCTTAAATAATGAGCATGAAACTTGTAATACATATTAATTAAATTCCACCCATCATACATTTATCATAGATACATTTCTCCATTCAAAATAATCAACATTACCATGGCATATATCAAAATAGAGTGGAAATGGTCATTGTTTGCTCATTAAAAATTAATTTGACATACAACTCTTGGGTATTTCGACTTGAAATTTTTTGAGAATGAATAAAATAGCATATTGAACTGATTAAAATCATAAATTTACAATAAAATGTTCTCCCAATTCGAAATCATTAGCATTACAATGGTTCACAACAAGATAGTGGGGAAATGACACTATTTCTTCATTGTTCAACATTTTTACATGAGTTATTTTGGGTATTTCGACCTGAGAGTATTATGAAAATGAAATACAGAGAATATACATCAGAACATAAGATAATGGGCATGATAATATTCCCCAAATATATCAATAGCTCGCCCAAAGCGCAATCCCTCCATGACCAAGAATATGCAATAAAAACTGGAAATGGTTGAGAAAAAGTGCTGCAATAGAAGGAACCGTGAGCTTCCCTGTAGCTTACACATGCAAATAAAACACCATTAAATATCCATTAAATACCTAATTGGCCTCTCTAAACACCAACTTGGATGGGAATCTTTCCCCTCGAAATTGGCTAAGGCAAGAAAACTAGTCATCCACTAGTTCTCACAATTCACAAATAACAATTTATCAAATGAAAAAAAGCTATTCTCTTGGTTTATTCCTATATTTTATAAATATCCTTAGACTTTTAAGGATCCCAATCCATCCACAAACTCATTCCAATTCGAAGTTGGGTGTGGGCTCAATATTTCCCATGTGTCCTCCCTTTCCTAACCTTCCATCTTCCCCCAATTTGAGAAGGAAGCCATTGAGATTCTTCGACTCACATGAAAGCTCTTTTGGATGCTCTATTTTGAGCTAATATGTCATATATGTCAGATGCCAACCTTGAGATCTGATTTGTCTCATAGGTGTCATATCATCTTCATCATTGTTGTCATAGAGCTAGGGAATCTAGTCCAAGTGTCTCACTAGCTCCTAAATGACTCTTCCTTTCCCATGTAAGTTACATTTCTTCCCAAATTCAAACTATGATGTATAATGTATTATCCTTCTAAATAATCTAAGAACCTTTAGGCCTCCCATGGATTCGAAATTACAAGTGGAGGATTCCATGTGGCACATAAATTCTAGCTTGTGTGGGCCCCATAGTCTCCATGTGTCTCCATGCTCCATTTCCACTTAAATTTTCTCTTGTATTTATTTATTTAGATTATTTATTAAATATTTATGCCATTCTAATGTTCAAACATCATTCATTGTTCCCCTTATTCCAAATCCCAAAGCTTCTACCCCCAACCTAGGAAACTAGTAATTTTCCTCCTTGGCAATTACTTGACCCTTAGCATCAAGTTGAAAAACTATAATGAATATGGAAAATGTGATTAGGCCATTGTGACCCAATGAAAAATTTGGCACATGACAAGATAAGTGCTAGGAGTTACTGAAAATAATTAATGATTCCCAAGTGAAAACGACTCGAGTAAAATATTGATCTCATCTGACTTATTTATAAGTGATTAAATGAAATCTCAAATTTTTGTATGTCATCAAGTATTGAATAAATACCATGTTATACGAGGGAATCCAACATGCAAGGATGTTTAGAGTTTCCTAGCCTAGTAGACCTAACCATCTACCTAATGACCTTAATGAAGAAAGTGTCATAAGTTTAGGGATCACAATATGTGATACCCTAAGACAAATGTTAACAAATAATATATTATTATATATTTTATACATGGTATGTATAAAGAGTAAGCATATTAATAATATTAATAATGTAAGAAAGAAGGAAAAGCTCAATCTATTATTATTATTACTAAAATAAAAATTAAATAGTATAATACCTACAAAAGTCCAATTAGGAACTAGTTAAAATTTCATAAGTTAAAGTACCTAAATTAAATAAAAAGGGTTGAATCAAGAAATCAAATGATTCGTGATTTAACTGCCGCTTTGATTGAAAAGTTTGTCTATAAATTTCCAAGCCAAGGAGAGGCTCGGAGATCTCTTCCATATTTTTGGATTCATTATTCTGCCTTATTATTCTCAAGAGAGTTCTTCGAGAACATTTTCCTAAGAGGAAAAATGAGAACTGATACAAACCTGATATACAAGTTAAGGAACCCCTACCTTAGGAGCTCTGAGCTACTTGCATGTTGGAACCAGCTCGAGGGTCCGAATTATAAACAAGAATGGTTTTGGGTCATGGTTGGGTGGAATGTGGTAGTTCCCAAGTGATTCGGTTATCTATACAGATTCAGATCTGCCTATGAATTGTTAATGTTGGGTAATTGAGTGTGCAATGTTCAGCCATTGGAACAGCTCCGCTTTCCAGGTAAGAGGTTCTTGGATTCCTACAATTCATTATCTAGTATAATTTCTGGTTAGAATATGAAAGTGTTTATGTTTAAATTCTAACCCTATGTTTACCATTGTTTTCCTGTCAAAATCTTTAAGGGTTTACATTTTATTTACAAACCCTATGTTTACCATTGTTTTCCTGTCAAAATATTTAAGGGTTTACATTTTATTTACAAACCCTATGTCTGTAAATTAATTATTGTTTAAGAAATAATTATGGTTTATTTCTGCAATACTTAGTTATGTATTTCTTCATAGTTCGAGATTTGTTTTCCTAAACCCTAAGAATGTTTCTAGCAGTGCTTATGTGTTTAATTACCTGTGAATTCTATTGGCATATTTCATATTTCCAGTAGAGCTATGTTTAGAAGTAAAAGACTAGTTCAGATTTAGTTTTAAACAAAACATAAATATAGAATACAGTTAACTGATATAGCAAACATAACCTAGTAATTACATCATAATTTCCAGTATTAAAGCTAAAATAAAACTCATCAAATACCTCACGGGGTCTGTAAATATTCCTACCAAGAATCAAGGATAAACAATATATTTTTTCCATTAACCAAAGTATTCATAAATCGAATCAACAGTCCAAATATCGAGACCACTTAAATGGTCCAGTATTTATGCATTATCAATGATCCAAATTAAAAATCAAACCACATATTTATATTGCCAACCAACATCTATGAAATCATATGCATTAAAGAATTATCAACATAATAAACCAAACCTTAAAATATCTACAAACCACATTATAAGAATTGCATGCCATAAAGCAAAACCCAACCTAATCAAATTAACCATAATGCTATGCACAATAATCATTTAAGAATCAATATAAATACACAAAGGTCACATGATCGATTCTTGTGGGCGCTAAGCCCAAATCGCATTCATATAATTATAAACCCTCATAAACCATAAACGACCCAGGATCAATTCCCATAGGGTCTGTTTTAATTACAAATCGTCATGAACAAATCCTATAGGATTTCGTCCTCACGATGTAGCATTCCAACTATCAAAATCCATGCTACATATGAATTAAACGAAGGTTGTAACATAAATAATTCAACTCTCTACACAGTGGTCGAAAGACTCATATAATTTACACACTATAACCATGGCCCTTGGCCTTATTACATATCCAAACACTTAAATAAAAATACCAAAAGCTACAACCCTGTCAACATTATGCATTTAGCCACAACATCCTTTTGAAGTGTCCTTCCAAAGCTACGGCCTATTGGCTTACAACCAAAACAGAGTACCCATTATAACCAATCAACAAATTACCAACAACGACGACTACCAAACGAAGGGATTCACCCACAGACGGTTTTATATTCTAAATACACAGCTCAATCATAAAAATAAAAACTCTATCTAATACACTATCACAGCTTCAATGGCAGGAATGCAAATTCCATATATGACATGGCCCCAAAGCCAACAATGTTGTCACGAATTCATCCATACAAGTAACTCAAAAAATGATTTCAAATTCCACACAGTCCATTAAGAATAATAACCATGAAATCGACATAGTATGTAAATGTTGGATATATTTATAACCATAATCATTATCAAACTAATAAGAATTACACAGTCGTGTTAAACTCATCCCTGCACCATTGCAAAGCAATGGTGCTGTCGCCATGTCAAAAATATAAACATATATACATTGCGCAGAGACTGTCAAAGAAATAACTAGTCACATTTACAATACGCAGAGCAATATTTAAACCAAAAACCTTGATTACATCAATTCCATCCTGAAGGCACTAGAAAACCTAGAACCAAACACTCAAACCCCCAACGAGTGCAATACTCAGCCACAACCACCATGCGAGGGAGGCAAGTTTTTAACTTGTATAAATAGAGCTTACATGTATTGGGTATGGATTTTGAAACACAGGGCAACCCATGACCTTGAACCTTTCATACCTTGAAACCTGCACACACAAAGACAAGCCACGATGAGGAGTACACACTATAAACAATCTAACAGACACAATAGTGTCACTAAACAATACCATCACGTACCTGCGTAAGCCATCGTAGTCTCACCCCATTACACCACGCAGGAGAAGAACACACGAAGCTAGGTTATGAATGACCAAACCAAATCAATGAGCCAATTCCTAAGTTGGGATGCCACTTTTCCCCATGCGTATTTAAGTTTCCACCCTGGCCTCCATTAACGTTTCCCAAACCCATAATGGTATAGTTCATATCACCATTTAAACATTGTTCCAAAATGAACGTATTATACATAAACCCCAAGTGTATATCGATTTTACTAAGGTTTAAGCAATGAGACCATGGAATATGAAATATGCCATGAAAAAATTTATACCAAGGTTTATACAAATATATTTTCCAACAATTACAAACCATATATTAAAACTATACACTAAGACTAGGTTAAAGCATGAACAACGTTATAATCCTTTACACCATAGTAAATAAATGTCACATAAACAATAAATTTCACTAGTGACACAGTCACTAACGCAGAGTTCATAAGCACAATAATAACAACTCGTGTAATATAGGCTAGTAAACCACCTAGCCTGGCATAAGAATCATCTAAAACAATTAGCGTATCGCCACTAGGTTAGGTTTGTATCACAGAGTGTCAGTGATGAAATGGACCACTTGGCTGTTCAAATTTTATAAATAATTTTTCGATGCTAAGCGAACCTGCGTGCAAAGTAAAAGAAATGCATTAGTTCGTAAGAACTGAGTAATCATATTGAGACAAGTAGAAAACAATATCTCTCAGGTGGTCACAAGGGAAACTAGTCCTGCCACTCCACCCATTTTTCCAGTAACAAAGTTAAGTCAGCATTATGTATACAACAGTAATCAAATGTTATAATCAATGAGGTACGTAATCAAATATCTAACATACACATCAATGTGTAACCATAGATCCACATAGTAATCAACATCATGAAAATGTAAGTAACACATTAATAAACACATCGAGAAATATGAAGGAAGAACGTAAGAACAACTTATGACTTTATAGTACAGTAAATAAAGAACGACACATTCCGCACAAGTTCCAATAATGTCCAGTATAGGTAGTTTTGACTAGCCTAATATTTTTTTTTCAATTTTTGGGGAAATTACAAGTGGTATCAAAGCCCAGTTTCAACACTAAGAGACCAAATGGGCATACCAAACCTTCATTGCAAGGAAAATAAAGTATGTTTTAAATTTTCTTAACTAACAGAAATTTATCTTGTTATTAAAAGTTTGCAATTTCAGGATTCTAAAAGAACTAGTGCAGATCATGAACACTGAAGAAGATAACAAACGACAAGGGAAGTTGAATACCCCCACCCAGGATGCAGAACTGGTGGTGGAACTGAATTATGATATGATGAAAACCATAAAAAAATTTCAAGAGGACTTGCAAAGTTTTAGAGATGATAATCTGAATGAAAGAAAGAAACAATAAGCAATTAATGAAGCATTGTTGCGAAACATGTTCGGGTACACAGCGTACTCCCAAAAGACCGAACACCTTGAGCAACTGATTCACACAAATAGATCACAGATCAACACACCGATGTTTGTCACATGTTTAAAACCCTCGAGAGGGAAACATTCCATGGCCCCAGCCAAATAGATACTTAGAGAAATTTATTATGCAAAAGAAAGAAAGTTACATGAGCTTCTCATAATCGATCAACTAGCCAAGGACCCTCTATGCTCTTTAAATAGAGATCATAGACCAATCGGGTGTTAAGCCACGGATCAATGGTAGGTATGATCTGATAGAAGTTGAACTGTTGGATCACTCTATGTCTAGAACATATTGTGACCATCAGATTAGAATATTTACAAACGCATACTAATGCATACTAAAGAAACACACTTTTACTTAGCGGATATATTACATAAGTTGATCTTAACTAACTCCTAAGTGTCTAAATATCTTAACATACCCCCTTAAGAACAACTTGGGACAGGATTGAATTATTTACAAAAGTGACACTATTAAGAGAAGGAAGGAGGCATTAGAGCCTATCCCCCGTTAAGGACACATTCTTGAACTCCTAACATAGACCGAAGTTTAGAAAACTTCGCTTTTGTAAGAGACTTGATAAAGATGTATGCAACTTGATCATCTGCAGGGCAATAGAGAACTTCAATAACACTATCATGAACAAGATTTCTGATGAAGTGCATGTGTAGCTCAATGTGTTTGCTGCGCTGATGTAGAACTGGATCTTTGGCAATATTGATGGCACTTTGATTGCTGCACCAAAGTGGAGTAGGTTGCTGCTGCTTGAATCCAAAATCTGAAAGGATCTGTCGAAGCCATAAAGCTTCCTGACTGGCATTAATTGTGGCTCGATATCCTGCTTCTGCTGAAGAAAGAGAAGGAGCTTGTTGTTTCTTACAAGCCCAAGTGACAGGTCTAGATCCTAGACTGAAAACATAACCTGCAATAGACTTTTGATCATCAGGATTGCCGACCCAATCTGAATCAGTGAAACCAATTGAAAAAAGGTTTCCCCCCTGTACTGTAATGAATCCCAAACTGAATTGTACCTCGAATATATCGAAGTATTCTTTTTGCTGCTTTCCAGTGACTTTCGTAAGGAGTTTGCATATAACAGGCAAAACGACCAACGGTAAATGAAAGGTCAGGAAGAGAATGAGTCAAGTATAAAAGACTACCAACAAGCTGACGATACAAGGTGGCATCTACTTCAGGGGAAGTACAAGTGGCAGAAATTTTAACTCCAGACTGGAAGGGAGAAGGGGTTGGTTTACAATCTTCCATGTGGAAGCGACGAAGAAGGTCACAAGCATACTTAGAATGGGAAAGAAATATTCCTTCTTTGGTTTGTAAGACTTGGAGATCAAGAAAATAATACAAATGTCCTAAGTCTGACATTTCAAAATTTTGCTTAAGACTAGATTTCACATGGGTTATAAGGTTAGGGTCACTACCAATAAGGATAAGATCATCAACATAAAGAACAAGTATGATAAGATGGTTTCCTACTTTATTGGTATAGACATTGGGGTCAGAAAGGCATCTAGAAAAACCAGTGTTAAGGAGAAAGCTATCCATTTTGGCATACCAAGCTCTAGGAGCTTGCTTAAGGCCATATAAGGATTTCTTAAGGAGACAGACAAGGCTATAGTTATCCTGAACATATCCAGGAGGTTGTTCCATGTAAATGTCCTCTTGTAAATCACCATGTAAAAAGGCAGACTTGACATCCATTTGATGGACTTCCCAGTTATGTAAGGCTGCAAGGGAAAGAACAAGGTGGATGGAATTCATTTTTGCAATAGGAGAAAAGGTTTCATTGTAGTCAATCCCTTCAACTTGGGAAAAACCTTTGGCAACTAACCTTGCATTAAGTCTTTCAACACTTCCATCTGATGCATACTTAGTTCTATAGACCCATTTACATCTGACAAGTTTTCTTCCTTTTGGAAGAGGAACAAGATCCCAAGTATCATTTTCCATTAAGGAACGATATTCTTCATCCATAGCTGCATCCCAATCTGGATTTCCTGAAGCTTCTACAAAAGTTTCTGGATCATTATTCTCGGAAACTTGAGCCAAAAGAGAAGAGGCTCACTGAAACTGAGAACGTGTTCGATGTTGATCTCTAGGATCACCGGCAAGATCACTAGCTGCTTCACATGTTGAATGAACCCATCAAGGAAGTATTGGTGCTGGTGCAATTGGAGGAACATGAGTAGGCGGAGGTGGATTTTCATCCTCACTGTCATCATCAAAAACTGGAGTTGGAAACCTTCCAAGGAATTTGGAAGAACAAGAAGAAGGCACAATCGTTGAATCAGGCTTGCAGGCCAAAGATGGCACATGCGCCAAGTTAGGCTCGCAGGCCAAGAGATTTTCATCAAATTTAACATCTCTTCTAATGATTATATCATGTGAATGGGGCTGAAGAAGTCTATAACCTTTTAAATATTCTGAATATCCAACAAATATGCACTTTTCACTTTTAGGCTGCAATGCTTTCTGTTTTTCATCCAGAATGTGAGCCCATGCTTCACAACCAAACACACGAAAGTGACTTACATCTGGTTTAATTTTACTCCATGCTTCTTCTAGTGTTATACCTTGTAAAACCTTAGAGGGTGTGTGATTAACTATGTAATTTGCACAGTTTATGGCCTCAGCCCAATATTGAAGACTTAGTCCCTTAGATTGGATCATGCAATTAGCCATTTCTTTTAAAGTGCGGTTCTTCCGTTCAGCTACACCATTTTGTTGTGGTGTATATGGAACGGTGTGTTGTTGTTGGATTCCTTATTCAATGTAGAAAGTAGTGAAGTTATTGTTAACATATTCTCCTCCATTGTCAGATATTAACTTAATAATTTGATGACCAGATTGTTTTTTAGCAAGGGCCTTGTAGGCCAAGAACATGTTAAATACTTCACTCTTAAGTTTTAGGAAGTAAACCCAAGTGCGTATGGAGTAGTCATCAATTAAAGTTAAGAAACATTTGAAACCAGAAAAGGAAGTAGATGGAAGAGGACCACACAAGTCACTATGCACAAGCTCCAAGGGAACCAAGGTGTGTCAAGAGGCATGTTTTTCAAAACTGTCCCGATGATGTTTTCTGAGTACACAAATGGAACAAACACCATCCTTGCAAGATACCATCGGAATACCAATCACCATATTGTATTTACATAGTTGTTGCAATGAGCGGTAATTTAAGTGACCAAATCGCTCATGCCAAAGTTTGCTCAAGTTATCACTATGAGCAACAAAAACTGAAGGAAAAGGTGATGACCCAAAGTTGTTAAATTTGTACAACTTGGAAATATCATCAACAGTTTCAGTAGCAAGGACATTTTGAGGATTTTTAAAATGCTTGATTACAACATGGTGAGGTGTAAACGTCCCAATTTTACCTTCACCTGAGTGAGTAATTTGATAGACTGATAACAAATTGCAGTAAATTTTTGGAACACATAGTACATCACTGAAATGACCATTTTATACTGGAACTATTCCATATCCTACAACACTTAGATATCTATCATCACCAACAAATATTTGTTTGGTGTTACATTCATGCATTAGCCATATGATAAGATGCTCTAGAATCAATGAGCCATTCATTTGAAGTAGAAGAAGAAGATGAAGTATAAGAGTAACCAGAAGCACAAAGTGCATGTCCATGAGAGTTAGATTATGAAGACGAATCTAGGCTGATGTGGTGCTTCTTCATTGCTGCTTCCAAGGCTGCCATCTTCTTGAAACACTTAGATTCATCATGATTATCTTTCCCACAAAAATTACAATGACGTGCAGTCTTCTTTCCTTTTGGCTTGGATCCTTTGTTATTTTTTAAAGAAGGAGCTGACTGAGAGGGTTTGGGACCCTTGTTATTTGGCTTATTATTGCAAAAATTATGTTTCTTGGGAGGCTTAGACTTTTCTTTCTGTTGGGACAATAAGGCTTTCCCAAATGGATCTGTATTGTTAATTATTTCAAGATGAATGAGCTTATCTTTCTCTCTAATTAAGGAATCACAAAAGGATTCAAGGCTAGGCTCTTGATAGCTAGCTGTAGTCAAGGATTATTTCATGGAGTAGAATGTAGATACAAAAACAGAATATGCAGGTCCAAGTTTGGAAAGAATATGATAAATACATTGTTTGTCTTCTTTCTTAATCTTACATTCTGCACATAAGAGTCTAAGAGTTTTATACTTAGATAAATAGTCTTGAATGCGTGAGAAATCATTTGGATTCAAGGAAAGCAACTCATTCTCAAGTTTATGACCCTGAATTTCATTGTGTTTACCAAACACAGATTCCAACTTTTCCCAAGCTATATCCGGTTCATCAATTTCAGATATGTGGAATCGCAAATCAGTAGAGATTGACATCCCAATCAATCCACGATATTCATCACATCTATTTTCCCATTTAATTGTCTTATCATCATCACTGGGTTTTGTTTCTTTCCCTGAGGTTATCCTGAAAAGTCCCCTACTTCGTAGAACATCCTCCATACGATATTTCCATGAGAAATAGTTAGAACTTATAAGTATAATATCACAAGGGGCAGCCATACTATAAAATAATGGCTGAAATAATAGAAACTAACTATTTGGAAGCAAAGAGGTCGAAAAAATATGCGGTTTTAAAAAAAACGACACTGAAAACAAATTCTGGATGATGAAGTTATGCTTGATCAAAGAAAATGTTGAAGATGTCATCAATAGTGACATGGCAGATATTAATTTGACCAACTAAAAAAAACAATCCCCCTCTTCCCAAGATCAACCTTTAACAATCACTTTACAATAAAGTTGCTTTTAAGTGAATCATTTTTTGTAGAATAAGTGATGTTCACTTTTACGATAATGTTACTTTTAAATAATGCAGCAATAAATTAAAAGACTTAAGTGACTCACTTTTTATTTTGTTTTATTTATGTGAGATGCATTTTTACAATAAAGTAACTTGAAAATAGAAATTGCATGCACTAAAAAGTAGCAACTTGAACTTGAACTTAAGACTTATTAAGGAATAAAGCAACTTTGGACCAAATGAGCTAAGTTTAAAAGGTACGTAAAATAATGGAAAGAAGAAGGGGTTTTTTTTTTTTACTCTTTTCTCTCATTCTCTGTGCTTGCCTTCTTTTCCTGCAAATCACAAAAAAAAACAAAAAACCAAAATAATGGGGTTATATCTTGGTTAGCTTACCCGAAAAGTCTACGTTTTAAATTTTTCACGTTGTTTCTGATTTGCCGTGATCGCACAAGGTGCACGACAAAGAGCAAACGTAGCCGAGAAGACAAGAAAAAAAAAACTCTCTTACTATTTTTGATTTGCCCCGATCGCGCAAGGTACACGGAAAAAAACATACGCAGCCAGGGAAGGCAACAATTCGAGACTAAAACAGTAAAGATCTAATAATAAAATTGATAAATATGAGAGATTTAAAAAAAAAACAAATCTGTGACTATAACATTATACCTTCAGATTTGTCAAAATAGGTGTTTCTGGAACAAAAAGAAACAGTTTTCGATGAAACGAAAACTATTTTTCAATGGAAACGGTGCTCTGGAAACAATGGAACAGCTCCCATGGGCCAAAAATGCATAGAAAATCTAGAACCAGAAACTATTTGAAATTTTCGGCAACACCGGTTCCAGATCTTGATCAAAACAGAAAGTGGCTTTTCATAAACGCTCTGATACCATGTTCGGGTACACAGGGTACTCCCAAAAGATTGAACACCTTGAGAAACCGCTTCACACAAATATATCACAGATCAACACACCGATGTTTGTCACATGGTTAAAACCCTCGAGAGGGAAACAATCCATGGCCCCAGCCAAATAACTACTTGGAGCAATTTATTATGCAAAAGAAAGAAATTTACATGAGCTTCTCACAATCGATCAACTAGACAAGGACCCTCTATGCTTTTTAAATAGAGATCATAGACCAATCAGGTGTTAAGCCATGGATCAATCGTAGGTATGATCTAAGAGAAGTTGAACCGTCGGATTACTCTATGTCTAGAACATATCGTGACCGTCAGATTAGAATATTTACAAATTCATACTAAAGAAATACACTTTTACCTAACGGATATATTACACAAGTTGATCTTAAATAACTCCTAAGTGTCTAAATATACTAACAAAACATGAGAGGAGGAATCCTGTAGGGAAAACCCACTCATTCCATGAACATGTTCAAGAAGGAACCTTATCATAAACAGGGTAGTATCCCAAGAGAAGAAGGAAAAGAGGAACACACCCCTGAACCTCCAGAAGGAGATTATCATAGTCCTTCCAGTGATGAATCTCTTTCTCCATGCAGAAAGAAACAAAGAAGTGATGACAATATCCAAGGGGAGTTCAGGAAAAATAAGAGCCCTAACCTATGAGGGAGAAGTGAACATGGGGGGGAAAGCTAAAGAGTGGCTGTTGGGTATGAGAAAATATTTTTGAGTACATAACTACTCTAGAGAAATGAAGGCTCGACTGACCATCTATAATTTAAATGGCAAAGCAGCAAGATGGTGGAGAGACTTGAAGCATACCAAGAAAGATGAGGTAAGAGAAATACACTAGAGTAATTTTTGCAAGATTTTTCAAGAAAAATATATGTTGAAAAGATTCTTCGACAGAAAAGTGAAAGAGTTTCATGAGTTATGTATGGGATCCATGACTATGGATTAGTTTATTAACATATTTTTAAATCTGTTACAATATGTGCCGTACATCAAGGACGAGAAGGTAAAAACACAACACTCTTTAGGATGTCTTCATCCCAACTTTCGAAAAAGGATTGAGTTTGAAATGCCTAAAACCTTGGACACGACATTGGACAAATCTAGGCTTTTCTATGAGCATGGGAAGTTGAGGCAAGAGAACCTAAATAGAAACAGAGATAAGTCTAATAACTTCTCTGGCAACCGCAAATTGGGTTTCAACCCACCACCATACAAAAAACAGAACAACAGTCCTCCAGCCAATAAGAACTTCAACAAATCAGGTACAAAGCCATATGTACCAGCTCCAAATATTAACAGATCAGGAGCAAATTAGGGATCCAATGTTGTCCCACTGCAAATTAAATGTTGGAAATGAAAAGGGCCTCATTATGCCCGAGATTGTAAGAACAAGACAAATGGGTTCTTGCACAACTTACAAGAGGAACCAACAGTAGAGGACATAGATGGAACACTGCAAATTTATGCAGCTTTGGATGACCAATAGGCAGAACATCAAGCTACCATGGTTGAGATAGAAGGGAAGATCTTGAACACTTCTATTTCAATACGGATTGACCCCGGTGCTTGCTGAAGCTATGTATTGCCTAAAATTGTTGATGTATGTAAACTAGGAAAACTAAAAGATGATAAACCTTGGCTGGTACAATTAGCCACAGGTGCGGAATAGAAGGTTTCAGAAATAGTTAAAGATTGTGAGGTAAACCTGAATGGTTTTCCTATGAAAGTAAACCTGAACATCCTACCTTTAGGATCATATGATATACTTATCGGCATGGACTCGATGGAACAATGCCATGTCATGCTTTATTTATTACACATGTCGATCTTGTGTATAGATAGCCAAAGGAATTAAGTGAAGATTCAAGGCATACCAAAGAAAGTTTCTGTAAGGAAGGTATCTTCCTTACAAGCAAAGAAGTGCATTAGGAAAGGCTGCAAGTTGTTTGCAGTAAATATCTGAGACATAGAGGTTGAGAGAGAACAACAAATAGAGGAATTCTCAGTTCTTGTAGAATTCAAGGATGTATTTTTTGAGGAGATCCCAGGATTACCTCCGAAACGAGCCCTAGACTTTTCCATAGAAGTGACACCAGGATCAGTTCCAGCTTCAAAATCCCCTTACCGCATGAGTGCACCAGAGTTGGTGGAACTCAAAATGTAGTTGCAGGAATTGATAGAGAAAGGATATATTCGACCAAGTGTGTCCCCTAGGGGATCATCAATGCTTTCCATGAAAAAGAAGGACGGTACGATGTAGATTTGCATCGATTACCGTCAGCTTAACAAAATGACTATCGAGAACCGATACCCACTCCCTAGGATTGGTGACTTGTTCGATCAAGTAGGAGGAGAAAATATCTTTTCAAATATCAACCTACGATATAGGTACCATCAGGTATGGATTTGCGATGAATATATTCACAAAACCTCCTTTCGTACAAGGTACGGGCACTACGAGTTAGTAGTAATGTCGTTCGGGTTGACCAATTCACCTGCAAAATTTATGTGTATGATGAATAGTATATTTAGTAAATATCTGGATAAATCAGTTTTCGTATTTATAGACGAAATCCTAGTTTACTCTAAGATTAAAGAGGAGCATAAGGAACACCTTCACATAGTGCTACGGGTGTTATGAGAACACCAGCTCTATGCCAAGTTTAGTAAATGTGATTTTTGTAAACCACAGATACAGTACTTGGGTCACATCATCTCTAAGACAGGGATAGTTGAGGACCCAAAAAATATTAGAGCCATAAAATATTGGCCTACCCCTACTATTGTCACCAACATTAGGTCCTTTTTGGGATTAGCCGGATATTATTGAAAGTTCATTGAGAACTTCTCGAGAATATATTGTCTCATGACCGCTTTGCAAAAGAAGGAAAATATGTTTTTATGGACGACCAAGTACGAGGAAAGTTTTCAAAAGCTTAAGAAACTTTTGACGACCACACCAATACTACGAATTGCGGATCCCGATGGGGATTTCGTTGTTTGCATAGATGCAAGCAAGGAAGGGCTCGAAGGAGTCCTCTTGCAGAACAATTGTGTGATCTATTATGAATTGTGAAAGTTAAAAGAACATGAGCAGAACTACCCCACACATGATCTTGAGTTGGATACCATAATTCACGCTTTGAAGATTTAGAGGCACTACCTCATAGGAAGGAAATTCCTTCTGAAGACAGACAATATGAGTATGAAGTATTTATTCGAGGAGCCAGATATGAATGCTAGGAAAGCCAGATGGTTGGATTTCTATAGTGAGTATGATTTCAAACTAAAGCATGTTAAGGGCAAAGAGAACAAGATTGATGATGCTTTGAGTCGACGAACTCATATGATATATGAGTTGACTTTAAGTCAAACCGATTCATATTTACACGAAAGGATTAGAATGGCTAACATAGTTGACCCTTTCTATGTAGAAATCTTCAAGAAATTCCAAGAGAACAGGTTGTTTCAACAACAAAAATGGTATGAGGTAGACCAAATAGGACTGCTATGGTCCAAGGAGAGATTGTACGTTCCAGAAGGATGGGACAGTCGGTCTAGCATCCTCACAAAATTTCATCGGACACCCTACTCGGGGCATCCGGGATGTCAAAAGATGATATCCATCGTTAAGAGACACTTTTTCTAGCCTATGTCAAAGGTCGACATTGCATTATTTATCATGAAATGTCAGTAATGCCAGCTAGTCAAAGCTGAGCATTACTGACATCTATTTGTACTGAAATCTTATTTTAAACATCTATTTGTACTGTTGTTACATGCAATAAAAAATTGCAAATTGCCAAATATATTCCTAGGTTGGTGTGAGTGTATTTCTCAATATTAAATACATATCCTATATATATGTGCATTCCCATATAAAAATTCAATTTACTCTGTTGTCCTCCCTGTGTTTCTCCTGGGAACGTCACATCAACACTAAAAAATAAATAGAGTCTAAAGTTTATGGGAAAAATAACAAGTTATAAAGAGATAGAGTATACACTTCAAATATTACATATGCCTGAATAACTAGCATGACAAGAATCACAGAAAGTACATCCAAAGTGCCATAGCCAGTATATCCTTACATATCAAAACATCAGATTTCGGGAACTTCTAGGCAGATTTTGAAGACATTCCAAGTAGATTTCAGAGATGTCCCTAGTAGATTTTGGTGATGTTTTAGGCATGTATATTTAGTTTTGGAAATGGAAATTGATGATTGGACAATATGATCATTTATCCCATCCATATTTTTCGTATTATTCTGAATCTGAATATGAATCTGAATCTATACAAGTTATAACTCAAAATATATGGTTTGCGTATGATGGATTTTGGTTTGGGTTTATGGTGATTTAACTATTGTGTTTTCAGCAACATCATTACAAGCAGAAGAGCCTCCATGTCAACAAAGTTACAAACCAAGAAATGAAACAACTCAAATGTATGATCCTTCTAGGTATTGCTCTTGTATTTCTCACTTTTAGGGTCATGTTAGCTTTTACATATTGTACATAGGTGTCCAGGAGTTACATGCCTGCTTGAGCCGATAATCTAGTCCATTGGGAAAGCATTTGTAGTTGTCAAGTTATTTGTCGACATTATGTTTTTTAATGGTCTTAGGAGTAATGGACAGTAGTCAGTTATACTTACATTGTCCTTGCCTTTGATTATGGAACACACTAGTGTAATGTTAGCATCTGCCCAAAATAGAATTTGCTTTAAAAATGATATTTTTATGAATTTCTTCAATTTCGAACCATCTACCCATCTCCATAAAGGGTATCCAAAAAATATGACTAGATCTGAAAAAAGACAACTTTCAAGAAACATAAAAATTCAATCCTTTGGAGAGAATTCAATCCCCACCTACAGTAGATACTAGTATGTGGTTCGAGTTCAATGTCAAAGCACTCCCTGGATTTAATAAACGCGATTGGGACTAACTAGGATTCAATCTATTGTAATTACAACTAAGGGTCACACTGGTTTACTGAATGGGGGCTTTCCCTACTGAAGGTTTCAAACTTTAAGTCTTAGTGTGCTAGCTAAATAATGAGGTGACAAGAAGGGATTTATTTTATGTTTGCAGCATTTTCCAAGCAACATTGTACACCATAATCCATATCCGACCTGGAGGCAAAGCAAGGTGGTCCTGAAAGGTAAAAGTGAAGCAAGCAGAAAACTTGTAAAAATAAACTTGTTGAGGTCAAAATAAAACTAGTTTTGGCAATAACAAGTTGGTAACATCAGCATAAAAAGGTCGTGGCCTGATCCTGAAGCTAGTAAGCTTCGCAAGAATCAGAATTCTAAGCCTAGCTCTAAAGTAGATTTATATCTTTAAACAAAAGAAGTGTGATTTACAAACTAGGAACAAAGAACCTGTTTTAAACTCAATATTAGAAAAGCCCAAGGTCAAAAGAGAATGAACTTCACAGTTGGCCAAAGATTGATCAGCATATTGAACAAGCTATGGACAAATTTGCAACAAGAACAAGCGATTAGCTTAAAGAATCTGATTAATAAGCCTGAAGAGGTAGGTTCTAGAATATAGGTTGGATATCTTACATTCAGATTTGGTAAGCATATTTTTCTAACAATAACTTAACTACAGTTTCAAATTTGCTTGCTAACGATTTGAACTGAAATTGTTAGTAATTACCTAGCAAAATCTTGAACATTAGCCTAAACTGTAGTTGACACTTGAACAGATAATATGACTATGAAATCCCTACTTAACCAATGTCAAACTATGAACAAACTGAGAATGATTAACAATAAAACCTATCTTTGAAATTCTGCATAATCCTGGTATATTCATGAATCGCCCTCCATTAGCTCTAGCCTCTGACACAGCTGGGATTGCTTCAAAATATATTTCTATCAGAAGCTCTTAAGAATTAGTCATTTTTGTGATCCCTAAAATAATGCTAGCTTCATGCTTGTATCCATTTAGCTGTTGATGTTGATGTGTTGGTCTGTTGCTGAGTGAAAGCCATGCTTTTTTGCTATGTTGTCCCAATATTTGGTGAAGGAATTTGGACTGTTTCATGTCTATTCTCTTTTTGGTATGTTATTCATTTTTTAAGGGAGAGCAGTTGTTTTGATTCCCTTTAGCCTATGATGCATGCAATTTTTGTTGTTGTGTGTTTGAGAAAATTTCTATTTGTAAGTATACTGTAGAAATTGGCATGACCATGTGAGGGAGGAACAAAAAGATGGGAACTGGCTATTTAGCTTTACAGAATCTGTGGCTTACACCATATGCATCCAAAACATATCCATGATATATCAAAATTGGAATGGATTTCCATTTATTATATCTATGGAACAGAGGACTTTAGAATGCATTTCTAAATTTAAAATGTACATGATATCAAGCACTTTATCAAGTGTATATAGGATAGTCTGCGGTATAAATTGTATCCATTCAAAATATAGCTATGAGATACCAAAACCATGATGGATTACCATTGCTCTATCTATGGAACATAGCACTGAAATGTATTTTTTAACTTTTGAATTAAAGTTTCCTTTGACTATTAATGGAAACAATATTTACAGGGCTTTAATACAAAAGGTAGGCTGCACAAGCATCCTCCTCAAACCAAGAGTATCCAAAATTAGAAGTGTGGGATGGCTTAATCTAAAACACCCATAATCATAGAATCAAGAGAAAACTATTCATATAACATAAAATCAAAAGGAAGAAGCCTGAGCTTAGCAATACTAGAAAGAAACCATGACATCTGCAGGAGGAGGCTGCTTATGGTTGTTTGGGGAAAGGCTCCATCCAAAAACTAGGGGTTTGGCATCATCAGGATACACAGGTATCCACCCATAGGCTTAGGCCCTTCTGAGATGGTCGGAGACAGGGTCAAGAACTATTTGTTGTTGCACTGCAGGGCTGGGGTCTAGCTCCTTGTGTGCTTGCATCTCTTGCATAGTATTTCTTAATTGTAAATGTATAGAATATCAAACACAATGAAGTAATTGTTTTACAAATTGAAATGTTGTCTTTTCTTCCCCAATACATAAACTTGTTTGGAATAAATACATAATAGGTTTTCTTGTACTGTAAGCATATCTTATGAACTATACTATGTAGAATCATGTTCATGGTGTGGAGTATGTTTGCAAGCTAGAGATAGATTAATCTTATTTGCAGAATTTTTTGGTAGCTTCTGGTTTGGGTCTGGAGGATGTGTGTTTGGGTCACTATTTTGATATAAGATTGTTGATTGGGTTGTTTTCAGGGATTTTAACATGGTGGAAGGGGGATATAGATGTAGTGGCTTCGGTGTAGTGATCAATGGTGTAGAGAAGTAGGCATGGTGTCTATTTAATGATTCAATCTAGATATTTGATTCTAATTGGAAGCAAAAGGGCCTTGACTATGGCATCTGGTTGACTTGGACCAACTATAGACAGGGGTGTGATCGAGTGCAAACTTAATTTAATTGATTCTACAGACCTCGGAAATATGTCTTTCTAAGCAAACTTTGCCTTGTGGATGTGTTGATGGTGTGATAGGTTTGGATCACATTCCAATTTAGTTTGTGATTTCTTTGGGCTATGTAGTGGATTCATCTGCTTCTTCATTGTTAAAATAATTCAATATATTGAAAGACTTAATATCATAAAATTAACTACCTTGTTTTCATAGCAGCAATCGGGAAGTTAATCATGTATTTAGCAAAAGCACAACCAACTAGGATTAAGGTAGGCAACTCCAAATTCCTTGTGATTCTCCACAATTAAGACTAATGCTTTAAGTAGGATTAAATGCATCTATATCTAACTTTAGATGAGATAAGAAAAGATAAGATAATTTACTAATTTCGAATCACCAATGAATGATCAAAAAGTTGGTCAAGGGACTCAAAAGTACAGCGAATGTGAATACAGATTTATCACTCAAATTAAAATTGAACTTCTATAAA
>LPNX010823497.1:0-22622 GCA_001517045.1 Pseudotsuga menziesii
TATAAAGTGGTCCAAAGGGGCTAATGAGTCTGCAGCGGGACAAGGGAAGGCCATACAATGTGTGATTCACCTAGTGTGGTGAAATCCGCTATAACAACACCCACACTCCCAGTTGCCGGTTGAGAGTGGTCTACAATTAGGATCGAAGCTTTTGAAGATGCCGTAACCGACGGATTCTTGAATGACGTTTGATCAATCATAACTATATTCCCATTAAATGGAAAGCATACAACATGAAATAGTGAAGCAGATACAGCTTACATATTGTACATCCAATTCCTACCCAGCAAGATATTGTAGTCAAGGGGTGCATCAACCACCTCGACTCTATCGCAACGATCTTCCCTCCCAAATGGACCTTAAGGGAAGGAAGGATCCCGTGCGGCCTAAATGATCTCCCATCAAATGTAGTTAACATGGTAGCTGATTTAGACAACTCAGGGGAACCTAAACCCTTCCAGCACGATAAAGACATCATAGAAGCAGCAGTGCCTTCGTCAATCACAGTGCGCTTGATAGTCATGTTAAGACATTCTATGTGAATCAAAAGAGACACATAGTAAGGAAAGCGAGGTTGAAGTCCTGCGGTTTCAAAATTAATCACGGAGGAAGAATTATCATCCTTCACACCAAGGGAAGAAAGCAGAGCCTTCCTTTGCGAAGGACAACTCTGAAGTACTTCTAGTGCAACTATCGCACAAGGAGTGTGGCCCAAATCCTCGACAACATAATAGTTCTGGGAGGCTCGGGAATTAGGATTGTGCCCTGAACGCTTAAGGACTCCCTTAGGAATGCGAGGTGCAACTTCAGGTTTATCCACAGGTTTTTCAATATGCAAAGGATTCCCTGGTGGATCAGGTTCCTTTCCTGGGTTGGGTTGTGACGAACCATAGTCCTTCGTATGGGTCACAACCTTCGCAGCACGCACCATGTTAATGCAACCATGACCACTACCCTTCGACGGATCTTGATCACCACCAGACTAATCATGGGTCCTCGAGTTCATGTTTTGATTATGAGGCAAAGGGTTAGTCAGCACAACTGGGCCCTGCGCTAAGAATCTCGAGGCTTCATCGATACGAGGGCACAAGTAAGTGAGGTGATATTCCTTACACAACTTGCAATGAAATTTAACCTTATGTTTAGATTGCTTGTCCCCCCCAGCATTACGGGCGTTCTTGACATTAGTATTAGCATTTTCATTCCTATTCCCACCCTTACGATTGTTCTTACCCTTCTTTTTATTCCTTCTGGGTTGTTGGTTACCCTTCTGGTTCGACGATTGCACCGAAAGCACACTTGTCGTTTGGGTGGGTTGAGATGAAGTCATGGCTTGTCCCGAAGTAGATTGGTTGATTGACAATTGATTGACCTGTTTCACAACCGAATCTGTAGGTTTAGCACTTGCACAACCAACAATGCCATCGGCATATGGTCCAGGTTTAACTTTGGGGTCGAAACTAGAATGCGGAGCATTGGGAATGATCTCATATAACAAACCGGATTGAGCATAAATCAAATCTAGTTCTTGTGCCCTAAAAATGGCATGTTCCTCATTTTGCACTTCGGATGTAGAAACATCCTTCACTATATAAGGCAATAACGACTTAAGGAACCATTCGAGGAGGAATTTCGGCGGTATAAAGGCTTTAATCAACCTCTTCCGTCTACGCCACTCTTGGATATGGTCCAAGATATGTGTGGCTTTATCTTACCGAAATGTTGACAAGAATTTTGTACCAATGTTGTAACATACTGGTAGCTGGAAGTGGTTAAGAAAAGTCATCGCTAGGTCATCGAAAAAAGCGAATGCCCCCCTAGGTAACTCTATATACCATTTTGCGGCAGGCCCTATAAGGGTGCATTGAAAGAGCCTTAAATGGATCAAATCTTGGTGTAAGGAATTTTTAGAACACCATAGGTGAAAGGTAGTAACATGTTCGCTCGGGTCCTCTCTCGGTTTTCCCTCAAATTTGGGTATGTACGATGGAAGCTTAGTAGGGACAGCCAGCCAAGCCGGGTCATGAGCTCCAGGATTATTCATCAATCTCGACAAGTAAGGAATATTTAGTGTTGCGAGGAAAGGGAGCCTAGGATGAGTAGGTCGATGGACCACCCCCTGATAGTTCTGATTCACATAGGTATGATTACCACAACCACCATGGCCTTGGCCATAGTGCCCTCCTCCCATTTGATTCGTATAGGGTGGCATGGAAGCACCATATTGTGGTGTACCTTGACTATTCAGAGCTACCAAGCCATAATTTGGAGAGTAAGCAGGTTGTTGATACCTGCACCCATAAGGTGAAGAACCCTGTCCATACTGTGTCCCATAATAAGGTCCATAATTCATTGCATGAGATGTCCCATGAGACACTCCGTAAGTAGGAATATATGCTCCAGAAGTAGGAATATACATTCCGGAAGTAGGAATATACGCTCTGGAAGTAGTAACATGACCTATAGAAGTATGAACATGACCTCCCAAAACAACAGGAGGTACTTGAACCTAAGACACAACTGGTCGAGTAACAATAGTACGAACATGACTCATAGTAACATTTTGGCCCGAGGGACAATGTGAATGAGGTGGAGGGTGAACATTCGAAGAACTAGGGACATAGGAAAAAGGGACCTATGTAATTATATATGTGTTGTTCCCTATAGTCACTCATCTCAGATCTAGTATCCTAATAGGATCACTAACCCTAGGCCTAGCAGGAATAAGTGATGTAGCTTCCACCACCGGGATGGAAGGTGCAATGCGACTTGTGCTCCCAAACCTCTTCGCATGGTAAGGAATGAGAGTGTCCCCAAGCATAGTGTTAGGCTCAAACTCAGACTCGACATGAGATGCCAAATCATGTGTGGGAAAACCAGACATACCATAACTACCATAACTAGTGCTCACGGGTTCAAAATGAGTCTCATCATCTTTTGGCATTCCATACCGGTGATGCGTCAATGGGGGATCAATACTAGAATAAGTAGGTCTATGATGAAAAGTACCTATCTCAAAAATCACAGGACCTAGCTCAGTCAAATCAGGCAAAGGATCATAAGTAGGAGTAAACTCCCCATCTTCCACTTGAATGGGAGAGGGTGGTTCAGGAATACCTTCAACATGGTCTCCCATCGTGTGTGAATCAATGTGTGAAGTAGTCCACCTGGACTATCTATTTCTCTCTCCCAAAGGAGGAGGAGATGTAGAAGGCGTAAGTCCTACTAAACGACGAGAATGTTGAGGAGCCACACCCAAATCCACAATGACTCAAAAAATATAAAAGACTCTCTAATTATGCAAACCCTAGGCAAGCTAATGTGCACATAGCATACACCAATAAAATATAAATCCAAACACAAGCAATTAAGGGTAGCATAAGTGAGCTCCTGAATGAAGTAGGTATGTCTCGCCTAGGAGAGGCTTAAGACTCCCATATACAACAAGCGGAGGTACGTAACCAATTATTGTGGCCCTCAGCTTCAACGCGTAAAGCGACTATGCTGTCCGACCCCAACCTGGCTGGGACACCCGCAGAATAACCCCTGCAGAGTACCCCCTCGATATCCTAGGTAAGGCCACTAAGGTCACCTCAATATAATCAATGCTCAGGCGAACAGTCGCAAGCAGGATTGACCATATGGGCAGGGTAGAAAAGCACGAAACTCTCAAAAGAGCCCCCAGATATGAATACAATCCTAGAAATATCTCCGATGCTACTCAGTTATCACTAAGGGCCATCCCAATCAATAACTGCTCACACTGCCTCATGCTTAACTCCCTTTTGAGAGGAGGATCCTGAGAAACACTGGTTATACCAAGTAATTTCACACACTCACCTGGACAAACACCTACATGTTGTTGTTTAGTGGTCTTGGAGAATTTACTCACAATGAACTATTCCAAGACCCTAAAATCTAATCTTGTTGGTGAACCCTATCAAATAAAATAGTGTAGTTCATTTTAATTAAGCGTTGATTTTAATTGGCTTTATTACTCAAAAAGAGGTAGATGGTCGTGCAACTAATGGCATTATGACACAACATGAAGCAAAATGCACACCTAACAATCATTGCAAATGCATTGTGTCCATGAAAAATAGGGTATGCTACTACGTGAAATGCACAATTTTCTTCAAATGATAAATGCAAGCTTTCCTATATGAAATCCTAACTAATACTTCAAATAAAATCTAGTGCAAGTACTATGCAAAATGTAAGATGCAATGCATAATGATAATAAAATATTTTTGGATTTTTTGAAATAAAAATGAGATACTAAAGCAAAAGAATGGTTCTACAACCCCCAGACTCTGCAAGCACACTCAAGTAGCACTCAAGAAAAGTACTAAGGTAAAAGAAATCTAATGCACTAATCCCAAAACAAAAAATAAAAAATGCAATGACAAGAACATTCTTCAAAAAAGAAATTTTACTCTAAAAAAGAACGTCTCTGGTCAGACAACGAGGTGTATACAGACTCTAGCAGTATCAAAGCAGACTCAACAATTATCCAAATTCACCCAGCAACAATCAATCTTCCTCTAGAAGGAAAAACTAAGGGAATACGCAACTATTCGCAGTAAACCCGTGTGTGTACGTGGAAATAGTAGTGAAACCCACGTATATACGCGACTGTGAGTTAAAAACTTGCGTACAAGAAGAAAGGTGCATAAAAATAAAGGAAAACAGACAAGCTGAGAGAAATTCTCACCAATCAGACACTGCCAGGAAAACATGCCCCCAAACCCGACACAGAAACAAGAGAAAAAGAACAATTCAAAGTCATTGAATGCCAATAGAAAAACCCCAAAGGACAACTACTAGGAACTCCCCAATGGAGTCGCCAATTCTGTTACAGAGAGAAATTCCTATGGCTTGGGGTACCACAACAGACAGCTTGAATCCATAAATCAATTATTTCCAATATGCAAGAGAAATCAAATATCTAACACTAAAGGATCAGACCTCATACCTTATTCTGGATGGTTAAAGTAGATCCCCGTTGAGCTTTCCAACTTCAGCTTGAATTGATGAATCACTTCCTCAACAACAAGTAAACAAGACAAGCATACTATATATATTGGTGTTAGATATACTCTAGCATATATAATCAACAACGTATAAGCATTTGAAATCATCCATGGATAAAATATTCATTCAAACGTACATTATTGGACAGGAAAAGATATTTCTATTAATATAAAATCATAGATTACAATGGATACAACCTCTGTTGGCACGTCTGCAAATCGAAGAAACTGAATCCCCCACTTGGGCCTCCACCACCTCAATCCTCCATCTCTCAATAGCAAGCTCACAAGCAAAAGGAAAGCTTGGGAAGAACACCAAAGTGCTCCAAGGGACAAAGGGATGCAGACTCAAGCACAAGTTCCGGCAACAATGGACTATAGTTTCTTTGCTCTCAATCCTCTTATGCCTTCAATGTATCCAAAGGGTTCCTTATATATATTTTCAAAGGGGTAATGAAAGGTCGAATCCGAGTGATCTCAAGGCATATGGAAGGCCAGGTGTCAAGTGAGTCAGATCCATGTCAAGGAAAACTCCAAAAGGATTTGGATTTTGTATACATCCCGATGTACGCGGTTTTAGGGGTCAAACCCATGTATATACACGATTAGGGGTTTAAAAGTTGCGTATATCAATTTTCACATGTTTATAGGGATGGTCTAGGAAACATCAAAGGACAAAAAATGGTCTAAGGGGTCTAAGGAGTCTGCAGCAGGACAGGGGAAGGCCATACAAGTGTGATTCACCTAGTGTGGTAAAATCAACTATAACACCTATCTATCTGAAATTCTTATGTATCTAGATCCCAGTAATCCACGATCATCTGGAGAAGTATTAGATGATCCCTCAAGCTCCCAAGATGCCAAAACTTGTACAAACCACATTTCCTTAACACTTGTTGGGAAACCATGTTATCTTTCACTGCCCTATCCACATCTCCGTGTTCACATTCACGCCACTTTAACACCATCATGCCAGAAAAAAACAAGATTTGATGAGTTTTTGCCTTAGAATTTGGTATGTGCGCTCTGATACGCTAATTTCTCTGCTAATAGTTGTGCATGTACATGGAAATCAAGTAATTTTCCATGTACAACCAGCCCTATACGTGACCCGATGATATGTAGCTAGCGTGGGTTGGGATACCAAGCTAAGGGTGCTTCAAAATAAAAAATCAACCACTAAAAATTGAAATAAAAGCATTGAAAAGATTGAGCATGGGATGTAGATTTTCCTGGCTCAAATAGTTCCTGGTTTCATGGCCCATAGCTCTCGGAGTCAGTATTTGAAGTTCATGGCTCAAAATAGCTCCAATGCACTATGTGTGGTGAAAAATTCAAATGGTATGGTGAAAATGACGTTTTTACTATTTTATATAAGAAAAAATGAATTTTTACCCACTAGCCTAGACTTTTTTACCCTTATTGACTCTTTTGAACTGTTTTTTCCTAATTTTGTGGTGTAGGGACTTGATTTGAGTGTACTTTTACCAATATCTTGACCCATTCATATCTATTATAGGTAGAATTTTGAATTGGCATATAGGATAGGATCACATTTTCGCTTACATTATTCATCGCCTTCTAACCATGTCACCTTGACTATAGGTATGAACCCACTTCGTAATGTCACGAAACCTTCACACTGCTATTAGAAGTGGCATTATGTAAGTGGTAGATCCTTTGTATTCATGGGTTCCCTAATTAGATACTGCTTTGTAATTTGGTACCCATGTCGAGATTCCTCCATTAGCTCTAGGAGTCCCTTATATTCCTACCATGTCTTTGAGCAAGAACCTCATATACCTATTGAGCTTTATGTTGTCCATCTCCCATAGGGACTCCATTTTATGTCAAGTTTTAATTATATTTCATGTGTTTTTATTTCCTTATTGAGATTGATGTTCGATCCCCACTTCAGAGTTATAATCCATATAGCCCAAGCTTGTCTCAATACTAGCCAAGCATATCCTTTTATATATCCTTTGTAGCTTGATCATCCCTTACCGAGAGGATACCTTCCCTACGAGTGCCCTTATCCTGCACATGCTTCCTTGCATTGAGCATAGGTATTTTCTACTACTTGGAACTAGTTTGCTTTCATGTGACACTCGTCTCCTCCTATATATGTACTATAAACACTTTTATTCTTTTTCAATCTTTCTAATATGAAAAGGTACAAAAAAATTAAAAGCATAAAAATATGAATAGGAAATGATATTACTTTTGGAAGCTATCGATTCGTGACGCCTTCCAATAAAGAACTATATATAAAATCCATTGGTTGGGTTATCAATATGACTTTAGGAGTTGTACTCATTATTCTAATTTTTCTCCACCAAATGGTTATGCTTTTAGTCCCTATGGAGCCTCTGTCGATGCCTCCTGTGTCGCAGAGTTGTCCTAGTTTGCATGTCGAGTTTGCACTTCCTATTCAGTCACTATCTGCTTTATGCTCTTGTTTGAAGTAATTTTTAGCCTGAGTCAACCATTCCTTGGTTATCTTTTCTTTGCATGTCGGCCATTCCCAATACAATTACTGGTTCATGCACATCTTGTTCATCTAGGTTCTTCCAAATTATCCAACATTGTTGAGTACCTCATGTTGGTTGATGGGAGATTCATTAATTCCCTCCTTCCAGTGGATTCCATTCCATCTACTTTAGATCATTTATTCTGGAATAGGAGTCTACAATCCATTACGTTCCTTGAAACTTGCAGTTATCAGTGGTAGGTCCTCTAGCCATTGAAAGTTTTGGGAATACATCAATGTCCCTTGATCGATGGATTCTTTCAATTGTTTGACCTCAACACATATATTCACACTTTTTTTATTACACTCTATACCTTAATTCCCATTTTCATTATTGATGGGATATCTCACGTCTGTTAATGGTATACATAAATAATCGGTAATCAGACGATGGTCCATCATGTTCGACATTGACACCTTTATTCGCATGATGGTACATGTACCAATAAAGGTTTGTGTAAAAGACCTCCGAGCTTGGTGGAATTCCACATATGCTACCTCCTTGATCATGCCAGTATTCATGAGATGTCATCTCTCATGAATAGATTCCAATGTATTATCATATCTCTTCATCCATTATGGATAACTTGTTCACTATATATTGTACGTGGTGATGACCACATGTAACATAAGTCTATTATGCTTATTCATGGTCATTGTACGGTTATGTATCTGGTACTGCTACATCTATATTTGCAGTCACATGCTGAGATTTATAATTGTATTTTACTAATGTGTGGCTAGTTCTTCCACTTGGGTTCATTACTCTAGTTCTAGGATGGATATAATTTATTTTGGCCAACATATTACCCCTCTAACCTCACACATTAGGGAGCATCTGTTATAGTTGATTTTACCACACTTGGTAGATCACACTTTTATGGCCCTCCATGTCCCTCTGTAGACTCTTTGGATCCCTGTGCTCTAATTATACTTTGATGATCCAAGAAATTCCCTAAAAAACATATGTTTACTGCTATAAGCAAATTTTAAGCTAAAATCTGTCTGTACATGCATGTTGCTCCACTTTATCCCATGTACATTAGGAATGTGCCTAAAAACAACAAATTTTGGATTTTTCCTCAATGAATCCCGAATAACTTGACTCTTGGCCTTCCATATTCCTAGAAACACTCCGACTTGACCCTTTATTGCCTATTTAAGGTATATATATTGAGCCTCTTAGATGCATTGAAGGAGGAGAACATTTGAGAGCAAGGAAACTGTAGTTCATTGTTGCCCCATATTATACATTCTTGAGTCTGTGTCCCTTTTTCCTTTTGAGCACACATTGTTTCTCTTCCCAAGATTTCCATTTCTTTGTAAGATTTCCATTGAGATGGAGTATTGAAATTATGGAGGCCCAGGTGGAGGACTCAGTTTCTTCGCTTTGACGAGGTTCCGACAGAGTTTTCCACTGTTATCTCTGTTCATTATTGATAGAAATATCTATTTCTAGTCCATTACATGTGTATGACTATGAATATTTTATCCATGTATGTACTTGTATTTGATTATACATGTTGGATTTATATATGCTATAGTATGCCTAACACTTTAACATATATCATGCTTTCCTTGTTTTATGTTGCTGAGGATGAATTGCATGTACAAGCGTGTTGGAAAAGCTCAATGGGTATCTACTACAACTGTATGGAATAAGGTATGTTCTTTATCCGTTAGTGCTACAAGAATTTATTTCTCTTGCATGTTGAAGTAGATTTATTTCTAGTGTCATTCAGTTTTTTTTGGTCTACCCCAATCCATAGGAATTTTCTCCCCATAACAAATAGATACTGGCAACATATTGTGTGCATGTGTAGCCATGAGACCGCACCCTCCAGTGGGGTACCAAGAGCACAATGGTAGGGTGAAGGGTTTATATCCACCCGATCGCATGCAAAGGATGTGATGGAGTGCTACAATGGACTCACTGTGGCTTGATGTGGAGAAACTACTAGAGGGGGTCACCGACTCATGGTAAAAACGATGCGAAACAAAAAAGAAAAACTAAGATACAAGGGTACTTCATGGTGAGTGACTACAGGCATAAAACCTCTTGAGGTAGAGCCCATTATGGGGACTCTTCAAGAGGTGGTTGTCTAAGTAATCAAGGATGTATTCCCACTTGATCATATGTTAATGGATGACATATGGGCCATACCACATGGAATCAAACTTCCATTTCCCTAACTTATCATTGGCTTAATCATAAACAAGGACAAGGTCTCCCTCGCTAAAGGTGCGTGGGTGGATGTGGGAGTCATAATGGGACTTCAACCGATTCTTATATACTTTGATCATTTGGAGAGCAGCATGATGGTCCTCATTGGTCCATTCAAACATAAGTAGGTGTTTTTCTAACAGTGATGTATCAAGTAGAAGTTCAATGACAAGCCGGGGTGTTAGACTATGGAATTAAATTGGAAGAAACGATTCCATACCATGGACTAAGTGAAATAGGGTAAACCTGGTGGTGTTTTCAAGGATCTCTCCATCATCACAAAATTGGTGCTGAGATGGATCGGGGGGTTCTTCCACAGTCGATGAGGAGGAAGGACTACTCAAAGTAGAGATCATGTAAATGGTGTTAGTGGTGTCTGAGGAAGAGGTCATATTGTGGATTTCCTCGAGGACAGTAATGTCGGACTTCTGGGAGTGCTTTCGAAGGTCATGAAGGAGTGACTAATACTTAGTAAATTATTGGAAATGGTGACAATAATGACCATATAGGACGCAAATTGCACAAGGATGTTTGGTTCACAATGAATTTTTCTTAACCATTAGTGGATCTAGGATGGTGACCACTGGGGCATAGTCGATCTCAACTATAATTTCCATCTGACTATGAAGGAGAGGTAAATTAGTACAATTCTATGTCACATGGCCTTAGACATTGCATAAAGCACATATAGGAGCCAGAGGTATTTTGGTCGTTCCTTTCGCTTCCTTGCCCCCGACCTTATTTTAAGGAGGAGGGGCAAGAGTAGAGACATGAGTAGTATTTGGTGGACCAAAGGATGGGTGCGGAAACATCTCAATAGGTTGAATGGGAGTCAACACAACCTAGGGATTTGGGGGAGGGGTGGGTATATCGAGGTACCACACAAGAATACCCAAAGTAAAACCAGGAAAGTTGAGAGTAGCCATGATAGGCTTGCTCACAATATTGGATCGTGGAAAAAGGAATGGAATCATGTGGATAGGGAATGAACCCCAATAATTCCCCAAGGATTATGGTTGGGGTTGAAACTAAGGTTGTGAGGAGGTTGAAATGCTACCAAAAGTGACAGTGCACAAATATGATATATCAGTCGAGTAAGGAGGAGGTGGTAATGAAAAATAGGTGTTTTTCATAGGAGCGTTGGAAAACAAGCTCGGGCCAAAGGCAGACAAAGATGGTATGGACACAATGTCGATGGTAGTGTTGATAGTGGGAAGGATTTGTTCCAGTGTGGCTTTCCCCTTCAGATCATAGTACATCAGTTGGTCGATGGTCACGATCTTCCCATCATGAAGGAACATCAAGAGTCACAAGACAGTAGAGGCAATGACTCACATTGCATACATGTAACTACATCCTAGGAGGAGGTTGTAATCGAGTTGGCCATTGAAAACCTCAAATCTAGTTAATATTTATTTTTATTCTAACTCAACAGGAACGTTCATGAGAACACCTTGGGGATGAGCAGAGAGGTCATCATAGGAGAAAAGGGTGGTGGTGGAAAGTTGAAGGGTGGGAGATCCAAGTTTCTGCCAAGTAAAGGTTAACATAACACAGGTGGATTCCCCCTCATCAATGATGCATCGATGAATCACCAAATTTTGAATTTTGACAAGAAATTGGAAGGAAATGAATGATGGTATCCTCGGTTCTCCATGATCCAGGTCAAAAGTGATCAACCTAGAATCACAGGGATCGACAACACCTAGTGCAGAAAACAATGCTTTACATTGTGAAGGAAATGTTTTGAGCACTTCTAGAGAATACATAGAAGTGGGAGATTGGGCCAAGTCATCAACATTACTGTAGTTGAGTGCATCTCTAGCAGTGGCATTGTTTGCGACGCGACGCATTGGGAATCGTGGGACTTTGGAAGTCTCGTCTGTAGGGGGTCTCGGCAAATGAAAATACATGTCAGGAGTGGTAGAGATAGATTTCGCATATGTGGATCCATAATATTCCACTTGTTCCATATGGAATGGTTATTATCATGGTTCAATTAGCATTTCTTGTGGCTTCATTTTTTGCAAGAATACCAAATGGGTTTTCATGAATCTTTCTTAAAGAATAAAAACCCATACTGTAAATTTGTGTCACAATTCCTTTCTCCTTGTTTTTTATCTCATTGGTGTTATTTTTTATCATTTAATCAATATGATCTAGGATCTTATATGAGAGAATAACATGCACAACAATAATCACAACAGACAAGAGACACAAATATTTTTCCTTGGGGAAACCATAAAGGAGAAAACCTCGCAACTTCCTCAGAGATAGAATGAGCACCAATAGCAACAGTAAAACCCAAATATACAAAGATGATCTTCGACAGTTTTTCTCTCTCTCACTTGTGTGAGATAATCCTCTCTCACTCATGTGCTATTGTTGAGTGAGTGTGTGTTTCAAATAGAGAGTCTCACTCTCTATTTATACTTGTTTTCCACTTGACAATTAATTTAAAGGATCATCCTCACTAGGAGAGTCTAATATCCCTAATATGACTCAATTGTGGGGTCTATTTCCTTGAATTACAACAGAGGATTAACCTCAATGACTTTACATGACTTTATTATATTAATGACTCTCCCGATTAGAGGAACAAACATATCCATCGGGGTACAATGAAATACAATAAGAAATATACAAGTGAATACATTCTGAAGTTACAAATATATCAACACCCCCTCCTAACTGGGAAGGTATTCTCTTGACAGAGTTCATTAGCACAAGTCTTCATCACTGGATCATCATCATCATTGCTGCCTCTATCTCGAACAAATGGTGCTATCTCTAAAATCTACTCGTCATAGGAAGTTCTACAAAGCCAACCCTTTTTCATGCTAGATTTAGGCCTTGCCTCCATGTAGGCATTTATCTATAATGCCAGCACTTTTTCATGCTAGATGTAGGTCTCAACACTTATATCCTACCATGGGAGGCCCATCCTACCACCGTGTTGGAAATTCTTAGCACTTACATTCGACCATCAGAGTCCCAGTCTACCACCATGTCAGAAAGCCTTAGCACTTACATATTACCATGGGAGTCCCAGCCTGCCACCATGTCAGAAATGCTCAGCACTTACATCTGACCATGGGAGGTCTAGCCTTCCACCATGTCAGAAAGGCTCAACACTTACATCTGACCATGGGAGGCCCAGCCTTCCACCATGTTAGAAAAGCTCAGCACTTACATCTGACCATGGGAGGCCCAGCCTGCCACCATGTCGAAAAAGATCAGCACTTACATCTGACCATGGGAGGCCCAAACTGCCACCATGTCAGAAAGTATAAACACTTACATCTGATCATGGGAGGCCCAACCTGCCACCATGTTAGAAAGTCTTAGCACTTACATCTGACCATGGGAGGCCCAATCTGTCACCATGTCAGAAAGGCTCATCACTTACATCTGACCACGAGAGGCCTATACTTCCACCATGTCATAAAGGCTCAACACTTACATATGACCATGGGAGGCCCAGCCTGCCACCATGTCATAAAGGCTCAGAACTTATATCCAACGGCATGGTATGACACACCTACTACCATCTGGGGAAAGGATCTGTACTTACATATGACCATGGGAGGCCCAACCTACCACCATGTTAGAAAGGCTCTACATCTTCCGGAATCATCACTTCCCTTTGGAAGGAACCTTGATCTGATGAACACCAAGCTTCTCTCTGAAGTACTCAAACTTCACTCTAGCTAACGGCTTGGTAAACACATCAGATATCTGCTCATCTATCGCAACATACTGGAAATTCACTATTCCTCTCTGCACCATATCCTTGATATAGTGATACTTGATCTCGATATGCTTCGACTTGTCATGGAACACCGGGTTCTCTGAAAACTTCACACAACTCTGGTTGTTGCAATATATACAAGTAGCATCCAACTTGAGATCAAACAGGTTATATAGTAGCTTCCTCAGCCACACTGCCTCACAACTAGTCGAATAAGCTGTGACATACTTTGCTTCGGTTGTACTCAGTGCCACGCAGGACTGCTTCCTGCTAAACCAAGAGATCACACCTGATCCCATACTGAATCATCACCTTGAAGTTCTCTTCCTATCAATGTCACTTCTTTCCCAATCCGAATCCACACAACCTTATAGGTTAATCTTCTGATTCGCCTCATACTTGATCCCATAGTCAACTGTACCCTTCAGGTACCTCAGAATATGCTTTGCAACGATCAAGCATTAGAGGAAATTTGGGGTCTAATATGGGCCTTATAAGAAAACGAACCAATAATAAATTTTTTGATTTGAAATTCAAGAACCAATAGAATTTCAATAAAATGAGTCAACCATAATGGTTGAATTGACATATTTGTCATAAAAGAAAACTACTTTTTTTTGTTTGTATTTTCGACATATCTCCCTGTGTTTTTACTTAAATTTTGAGCAGGAGAGCTCATTGGATGTAGAATTTAATTCCACATCCAACAAGTACCCACACTGCATACTTTTAATAGACCTTTCTACCCCAAAAACAAGAAATACCTGAAAAAATGTGATGATGACATCATCATCACATTTTTTCAGGTATTTCTTGTTTTTGGGGTAGGGGGGTCCATCAAAAGTATGTAGTGTGGGTACTCGTTGGATACAAAATTAAATTCCACATCCAAAGAGCTCTCCTGCTTGGAATTTGAGTAAAAACACAGGTAGATATGTCGAAAATACGAACAAAAAAAGTAGTTTTTCATTCTTCCTCCAAAATTAATAACTATTATTTTATTATTTTAACTATTATTTTATTATTTTAACTATTATTTTATTATTTTCCTTAGGAGGCCCATTTTAGACCCCAAATTTCCTCTAATGTGAACATGTCTCAGATCCATCAGGAACTGGCTCAATGTGTTCACAGCAAAGAAAATATCTAGTCTTGTATTCATCAGGTACATCAAGGACCCAATCATCTGACGATACATCATGGCATCAACTGAATCTAACGAAGCATCACTCAATAGCTTTAGGTTCAATTCCATAGATGTGGCCATGGCCTTGCAGTCCATCATCCCAAACCTGTTTAGTATCTCCACTGCATACTTCCCTTATCCAAGGGAGATTCCATCTGCATTTTTCCACACCTCCATTCCTAGAAAGTAGTGCATCATACTCAAGTACTTCATCTCAAACTTGGTAGTGAGCTTCCTCTTTGTGTCAATAATCATCCTATCCTCACCTGTCACAAAAAATTCATCTACATATAGTAGGAGTATCATTGGGTTCCCTTCCTCAACCTTGTAGTAAAGGTTGGAATCCACTTTACTCTTGGTAAAGCCCAAGCTATTCAAGAAGTTGTCAATCCTTCCATACCATGTCCTAGGTGCTTGCTTCAAAACATATAGAGCCTTATTCAATTTGCACACATGAGTCTCCCTATCATGTGTCTCAAATATGAGTGGCTGCTCCACATACACTTCCTCTTCCACTACATTATTCAAGAAATTAGTCTTGACATCCATCTGGTGTATCTTCCATTTCATCACTGCAACAAGCGCAAATACTAATTTGATGGAAGTGTATATGGATACAAGTGCAAAATTTTATTCATAATCTATCCCTTCCTTCTGGCAGAATCCACGTGCCACAAATCTTGCTTTATATTTCTATATGCTACCATATGCAGCATGCTTGATCTTATAGATCCACTTGGAAGTCACAACAAACTTCCCTTCTGGTCTCAGGACCACATCCCAGAAATCATTCTTCATGATCGATCGGTACTCCTTGATCATAGCATCCTTCCATTATTTCTTTTCTATCACCTCTTCACAGTTGGAAGGTTCTTTATCAATGATGTCACATAGTAGGGCTACATAACTGGAGTAGGACCTACTTCTTTTCCTTTCTCTGTGCATTTCTTTTGGAGCACCATATCTCTCTGCACCTTGGATAGCCTCATGTACCCATGCTAGTTTCCTCTCGTAAGAATTATTCTCACGGGGTGGATTTATAGGTTCATGAGGTTCTTCCATTTATCTATATTCTTCTAGAGTTTATTCATTCATAGTTGTATCTCAGATCCTAGGTACTTCTATTTCTTCAAGGTCTTCAACATGTCTCTTTCTAGATTTGTTGTAAGTTGAGTCTTTGTCAAATTTCACGTCCCTATTGATGTCGATCTTCTTGAATCCTAGGAAATATGTTCTGTAATCCTTCGAGCTTTCACTATATCCCACAAATATACCCTTCTTTCCTGAAGGATCTAACTTCGTCCTCTTTCCTTTTGGAGTGTGTATGTACACCAGGAAACCAAATATTTAGAGATGGATAACTTCTGGTTCTTTCCAAAGAATAATTCTTCTTGTGTCTTGTTCTCAAGTACTCTATGTGGAGTACGATTATGTACATACATAGTTGTACTAGCATCTTCTTCCCATAGATGCACAGGAAGATCTTGATCATGAAGCATTGCCCTTGCTGCTTCCATAATCGTTATGTTCTTCCTTTCTGCAACCCCATTATGTTGTGGCTTATATGGAGTGGTCAAATCCCTCTTAATCCCTGACTCTCTGCATAATTCCTTGATTTCATATGATGTGAATTCTCCACCATTTCTTGGTCTAAAGGTCTTGATTTTCTTCTCAATGTGGTTCTCGATTAAGGCTTTGAATTCCTTGAACTTACTAAATACTTCATCCTTTCTTTTCAAGAAGTATATCCATGTCTTCCTAGAAAAATCATCAATGAAAGAAACATAATATACATACCCACTTAATGAACTGGATGACATCGGACCGCATATGTCGGAGTGAATAATTTCTAAGATTCCTTTTTCCTTTCTCTCGCTACTTGGAAATGTCTTCTTTGTGTTCTTTCCTTTCACACATCCTTTGCAAACTCCTTCATGATTTTTCTGGATTTCTGTAATACCTTCAACAACATTTTTTACAAGTGGTATTACCCTATAGTGCACATGTGCAAGCCTTCTATGCCAAAGTTCACTTGGCTCTACTGAGTCATGGACCAATGCTTGGTATGGTTGGCCCTTTAATTTGTATAAGCCTCCCTCTCTCTCTCCAATCACTGCTGCATCATCTATAGTCTTTCCCTTTGGCCACATAAGGACTTGTCCATCTACAAATGAAACCCTCATACCTTTTGCATCCAATGCAAATATGGAGAGGAGATTCTTCTTTAGTCCTGGTACAAACAATACATCCTTCATCTTCATATATTTTCTAGAGTCTAGCTTATAGGAAGCTTCACCACTGCCTTTTATGGGATAATGGTAGTCATCCCCAAGTTTCACTTTGTGGGGTGACTCATGTTTGGGTAGTTTCACAAAGGATTCGTTTAATTCCATCATATGATTGGAATCACCACTATCTATAAGCCAATCATTGCTTCCATGTGTAACAGTTCCTATGAGGGAAGAAATCAAAACATACTCTTCATCACTTGAAGAATTTTCACTTTCTTCTTTGACTATCTTCCTGGGAGGTTCATCATCCTCTGCAGTGTGAGCATGATGTCTTCTTTTGTTGTCCTTCTTCTTGTGAGATCCACCTTTATTTCTAGGAAAATATCTGGAAAAGTGTCCTTTCTCATCACATTTATAGCATTTGAATTTAGATAGATCTCTGCTAGATATTCTAGTGTTATCTTTCTGATTCTGGTGAGAATGCTTACCTTTGAGATTATGGTGGTCCCTTCTTATTTTCTTGGTGTGTGTTGTGAGATATTTATCTTCATTTCCCATATTTTCTTATTGTGCTACTATTCGAGCTTATTTTTGTGAGCATTCCTCCCATAGATAACTAAAAATGATTAACTTTCTTCTAGCACAGATCCCTTGAATAAAGGAGTCCCATGACCTAGGGAGACCATTCAAGGTAGTCATCACAATTTCTCCATTCTCTACTTCTTCTTCCATTGCTTCAAGTTGTTCTTTTTTTTGAGAGACCCTTGTAAAGTATGACTGTATGGTCTCTGCATTCTGGATCTTTCCATTCTTCAATTTATTTCTCAAATTCATCTTCTAATTTATATCCTTCCCTTCAAATAACTTGGAAAAAGAATCAAGCATATCTTTAGGTGTCTCTAGGGAAGACACATGTGGTATAAGGTGATCCTTCATAGAATAAACAATAATCCTCTTGGCCTTAACCAAGTTCTTATTGTGTAGGGATTTAGCCTCGTCTCCCTCTGGAATTGAAACCTCTCCACTTATGTAGGTGTCCAATTCATTCTCTTCAAGAACACATGAAATCCTATACTTCCATGCTTGGAAGTTATCATCTCCTTCAATATTTTCATCGATCTTGGTGTGATTAGACATATTTGATGAGAACCTCAAATGGAAATACAAAAGATTTAGATATTACCAATTTGAGATGCTGAAACTGGATCTGGAGCTGATCTTTTGCAGTGTTGATTTTCTGGTCTAGGTTCAAATTAGGGTTTGAATGTCCCAGAGTTCTACCCAACCAAAAACTTCGATCGTGGTATCCAACTTTCAATTTTGAGGAGGAGAGAAATCCTATGCTAGGTTCACTCAAAAATTCCACTTCTATGAAAATCCCTAATTTCCCGCAGTAGTGATAGGCCAAAAAACTAAAAATGCTTGAAATCAGATTCTGCTTCGACAAAAATATGTGCCCTCCAAAGGAGAGTTATCCTAGCCTCCTTTTGCTGATAATCTGTGGAGAGAAACCCAAAAATTAATAATCCCTAGATTCTGTAGCTGCACAGTATCTTCTTCACAGGTTATCTTTGATACCATGTTAGATTTTTATCATTTAATCAATATGATCTAGGATCTTGTCTAAGAGAATAACATGCACAACAATAATTACAAGAGACAAGAGACACAAAGATTTTTCCTCGGGGAAACCATAAAGGAGAAAACCCCGCAACTTCCTCAGAGATAGAATGATCACTAATAGCAACAGTAAAACCCAAATATACAAAATGATCTCTTATAGTTGTTCTATCTCTCACTTGTGTGAGCTACTCCTTTCTCACTCATGCACTACTGTTGAGTGAGTGTGTGTTTCAAATAGAGAGTCTCACTCTCTATTTATACTCGTTTTTCCACTTGACAATTACTCTATAGGGCCGAATTCATTAGGAGAGTCTAATAACCCTAATATGACTCAACTGTGGGGTCTATTACCCCAACATACAATGGAGGTTTAACCTCAGTGACTTTACATGACTTTGTTATATTAACGAATCTCCCAATCGGAGGAACAAACATATCCATCAGGGCACAGTGAAATACAATAAGAAATATACAAGTGAATACATTCTGAAGTTACAAATACATCAACAATTGGGTTTCATAGTTAGATTTTATGGGCTCTTATTTTTATATGAGATAACTTGTTACAAAAAAATCAGTCAATGCCTGCTTACTCTATTGGGCTTCTCTTCCACCATAATTTTCCCATCAAGATTTTCAAATGGTCACCTTTTAGGGAAAAAAGGGATTTGCAAACATCTAGGCAGTTTTATTTATTCTATTGGTTGTTTATTCCATTGTATTTTCAACATTATATCTCTTGGGAGGAAAATCTAGTCCCATAATTCTAATTAACCTATTTTTTACTATGACATGGGCCCACCTTCGCTTAGTGAAGTGGTATGTATTTTGCTTGGTGAAGAAATGATGATCCTTCTCTTTTTGTTTCCAAGCACATATTACTAAGCACATTATCCCTTTTCTTGTAGAATCTATACTTAGCTATATTTTCATTGAACCAAATCCTTTGCTTGGTGAGATCAACCCTCCTTTGCTTAGCCAAGAATACCCTCCTTTGATCAATGAAAAGGATTGTCCTTTTCTCAAATATTTATCAAGTTCAACATTAGAGAAAATTTGGGATCTAAAATAGGCCTCATAATAAAAAGAGCCAACCATACTTTCTTGATGAGATGGAATTCAAGAACCAATAGAATTTCAAAAAAAAAGTGTCAGCCATAATGGTTCACTTGCCATATTTGTCATTAAAAAACTACTTTTTTCTTCATTTTTTCATCAAATCTCCCTATGATTTTACTCAAATTTTGGGAGAGAGCACTCGATGGATGAAAATTTAATTATGCATCCAATGAGTACCCGCATTGCTTATTTTTAATGGACCTCACCCCATAAAAAATGAGAAATACATAAAAACAAATTTTGTTTCAAAAGTATGCAGTGGGGGTACTCATTGGATGCAGAATTTAATTCTACATACAACAAGTGATCCCACTCTAAATTTGAGTAAAACCAAAGCCTGGATATATGTTTAAAATACGAAGAAGAAAAAGTAGTTTTTTTCTCTCTTCCTACAAAATTCATAAATATTATTTTACTATTTTATTATTTTCCTTAGGAGGCTCATTTTAGACTCCAAATTTTCTCTAATGGTCATTTGTTTATGCATTTACTAAGAAATACCAAGTAAATATATAGAGATTTGTTCCCATCTACCCTTTTCTCAGTGTTGTGATACATAGTCAATTCATCATTTTCAAATATCACCAAGATTTGAGCCTTAAAACCAAAGTGAAAAAACTTTGTTCTCTCTACTTCCAACAAGTTTCCAAATGACATTTAATATAGAAAATACAATGAACATATTTGAATATTTATCAAAGTTATTTTTTCCTCGCAACAAGATTCAATGATTGAAATATTACATGGCCTATCTCCATTCCAACAAAGAAAGGGACAATACAATCAAGCATCTTCATCTATAAACAACAACCACATTGTAATGTATGTTGAACTTTGGTATTGTCATTAATATCAAATGTCAAATAGACACATGAAGAACATCAAGTTAAAGTCAAACAAGATGGATGCATGAGGAAAATGAATCTTAAATCCGAACAAGATAAATGAATATTAACATATATGTTATGGAGATGCATGCTCACTCTTGCATAAACAAGCTAAATGAAGTTAGTGCAAATATAACATAAAGATATGTGTCAGTTTGAAGAAATATCCAAAATAAGAGAACAAACCATTGACATGCATTGATGAACACAAGAAACATGAATACTTGTGTCAGTTGGAATAAATACATAAGCAAAGACACGTCTGTGAATTGAAGTACAAAAGTCCCACCACGTAGTGGCACCTTGGTGTGCAAATACCACAAAGACCAAATTGCGGAGATAAGTGTGAAAGGTTTAGGAGTGTGTAAGAGGCGTGAGAGTAAGATGTGGTTGCAATGATATTTCAAGGGTGAAATACCAACATAAAGTAATTTCAAAGTGCACAAATCCCACTAATCCTTGGGATACATATACACAATCATCCACTAAAGCACAAACACATAAGTGCAAATATCACCAAGTTGTTGGACTGGAGTATGAAAATATCCACGTGTTAAATCATGAGACGATAGACGCCGATGAGAGATAGAATGAAGTGGATATATTATCTAAGAAGTAAGGAAGTAGAAGTGTCACCAATTCAAAGGAAACCCAACATACAGACACATTATTTGAGCAAGAGTAGTATAAATAAGCAACAAGTGGAAGTGATGAAGTAATCTTGAAGATGAATTTGTCATGAGTTTCTGAGTGTGCAAGATTCATATTTTGGGGGGGATCAATGGCTCATTGAACCAGAAAGAATATATATAAAAAAGAGTCGAATGTGAAGAAAGAATTGAAAGAGCTCAACATATAAGAAGAGTTCCTAGCACTAAGATTTGGAATGGAAGCAACAAATGCAAGAGAGTGACTATTGACATCGCAGATTGCAAAATTTTGGAGAGAATATCTATTGAAAAGAATATTTTGCAGCTATTGTGAAGTATTTATGAAATAGACGCAAAACATAGAAGATTGTATATAGTTGCAGAAGACACAAATCGTAAATATCGTAAATAGATACAATCTGCAGAAAACGCAGATCACAAATATCATAGATTTGATTTGCAAAGGAAACAAAAGATTGAAAATAAATTATAGATGAAAATATAGCCACTATTAAGTTGACAAAATACACAAATAGTTGAGAGAATAGAAGATAAATATTGGTGTAAGTTGTAGATTGTTGACTGTGCATAAGACACAGAAAGTAGAAAGAGTAGAAGGCGCAAATCAATGTAAGTTGCATATTGTTGAAAGTGTGTAAGATGCAAATAGTAGAAAGTGAAAAAGATGTAGACTGAACAAAAGACATAACTCAAAGGGATCACATATATTGAACATTGCAAGTCTAAAGGATACGGTTCATAGAAGTCAAACATAATTTCATATCAAAGCATCAGGATGGGGAAAGGAGAGGGAGTTGCAGCTTCTTTCCAGTTGGTTCTGGTAAACCAAGTGATTTGGTGCTCACCATCAAGTTTGTTCATAGTAGAATGCAATTTGGTTCTTGTGCAATAGGATTTGTATCCCAGTCAGGTTGGTGTGTTTTTTCTCTAGTTGATGTGTGCATAGTGGATAGTGCCTAAGTTGGTGCTTGTATCAACAAGTTTTTGCTTTCATACAAGTCGGGTTAGTGCCTAAGTGAGTTGGTTCTTGCATATAAGTTAGGTTGGTGCATGAGTGAGTTGGTGCTCACAGTTGCAGATCGATGTCTCCCATAGTATATATATAGTCCATGGGGCGCAGCTCGGGTGGTTGGGAGATATGGTTGTTGCACTCCCCACCCGAGTTCGAATCTTGTCAGGAACATTTTATCCTTGGGATCCTTTGTATGTAATGAAATATTAGGTTAGTGAGTCGTTTATTGTGATTGTACCTCTTGGGGGTTGTTGTTTCCCGTTCATGTATACTTTCCAAGAGAGTATAAGAGATATTTTCCTGGGTTGGTGTATCCATGGTGTAATTTGGGCTTCCATGGTGAACCACCATTATA
>LPNX010823516.1:4374-22907 GCA_001517045.1 Pseudotsuga menziesii
AGAGAAGATTTGTGATTGTTTACTAGCATACCTGTAGCTTTTTTGAAAAGATCCAAGGTCTTTTCCAGGGTTTCTGCATCTATTCTTGATCCATCGCAGAAAAGTAACATGTCATCGATGAAAAGCAGATGGGAGATCCTGAGGTTGTTAGTGAGAGCCAAATTGTTGTAGGTTCTCTGCCCCTTTTCATGAGCTAGAGCTCAGCTTAACCCTTCAATCACTAACAGAAAGAGTAGTGGGGAAAGTGGGAAACCTTGGCACAACCCTCTTTCATCCCCGAAGAAAGGAGAGGCAGAGCCATTTTATGAGGATTTTAAAGGAGGTTGTGGACATGCAGCTGATGATCCACTTTATGATGTTGTAGTACTCAAACCCTAGGTGTGTCATTAACATTCTTAGATAAAGCCAATTCGCCCTGTCAAAAGCTTTTGATAGATTTATTTTGAGAGTGGCTCCTTTGCTTTTTGCAGTTTTTTGGGTGTGGAGGCCTTCTTGTGCAACGCCAAGGGCTTCATGGATCTGCCTTCCTTCTAAGAATCTGAATTTCTCCTCTTGCACTAACTACATGACAGTCGAAAAGGGGAAGGGTGTCTTTCAAAAGGCAGGAGATTTCCTCTTCCACTCCCAATGTTTCTTGTAGTAGAAATATGTCAGGTTAATGCACGCTGAGCAGTCATTTCACGGCAAGTTTTTTGGCTTTACTTGCCAAACCCCTGCTATTGTAAGAGAGTAATTTCATTGGGGTCCTCTATCTAAAGCTTTCGCTGCCCTAAGTGCCCCTATTATTGACTTTTGTTTCCCTTTTGCTACATCCTTGATGGCTCGATTCTGAGCCGAAGAAAGGTGGGAGGGCTTTCCCCTTTCCTTCTTTTTAGGGTTTCCTTGGTTTTTTTCCAGTCCACAATTTTGAGTGTAAGGGAGCGAAATGTCCATAGACCTTAGGCGAAAGCGAATGGAAGGTGATTTTGAGGAAGAGGGGGCCAAAAATTATGGGTTGCGGTTCTTAAGGGGATAGGAGAGACCAAAGGCGTGGCAGCATGTGGAGGGATCATGGGTTCCAAAGAAGGGCATCAAGAGGTGTTTCAGGAGGTCTTTGAGAGATGAATCCCTTCACTGTGGTGGGACTGTGGGTCGACAGAGAGTGCATTAAACGATACTTCCAGATCTGAAATAGGAGGTTGGGTGTCAAAATTCTTACCCATCGGTTGTGTTTCTTTTGCCTGAAATTGTTGCTTTTGCCTGAGTTATTGAATATATCACCATAAACGTTTTTATGTTCATTCAAGTGATAAATTATTTAACTACCTCCTCAACTAACCTTTATTTTGAGGACGGAGTTATTAAGTGGACAAACTCATCCTTTTTCCAGTTGAAGTGCTCTTCTAAATCTTGTAGGAATTTTGCCAGAAGTTATAGTGTGCCACATGATTGATGGGAACTTTGATTATGGAGCATTGTCATTAGAGATTTTGGCCTATTTTATGATGACCCAAATTTCGAAAAAGGGAGTGAATCAAGGTGAACTTTGCTTCACCAGAATAAAATAAACTCACTAGAAAGGTTGAATCTGTCCATTTATTAACTCCTATTTTTTAAGTTGGGTGATTAACATTTTGTGACCCTAACACGAGAACTCCACCACTTGGTTTGAACTTTATTATGTCTTCCTCACAATTTGACCATAAGAACATAAATTGGACTAGGTGTGCATTACAAACATAACTTGAACAAGGTGTGCATTACAATCCTTACTCCATACCATGGAGCCTCCTACCCCAATGCTCAAAGAAAATAAGGATAGAGAATATTCCACCCCAGGCAAACCATCTTGATAGAACAGAATAAAATTTCAAGATTTCAGATCACAATAATTAAGCAAGGGTTTTTATATATAGATATTTGCTTTGTTATAGAATCATATGGAGTAACGTAAAACCTGGACATAATAAAATTTCAAGGATATCTCAAATTGCTGTTTCGAAAACGTGCTTTTTAAAGGGGAGATTGACTTTACCATATAATCATATGCAATAATGTGAACCATGCCTACGGATTAACATCATTTGATTAGAATGTTCTAGTTAGTCATAGAGATGAGGTTAAAATTTGTTGAAGTTAAAGGTTGATTAATGTTCCAACTTTACTTGAGTTTAATAGTGGTAATTTTGCAATCTAAGGGAAGTTCACCTTTTGGGGGGGCTATTAATCTAGCTGTGAATATACGAAGACAAAAAGAATATGTATTCCGCTCTGTAGTTTAAGTCACTTTTATCAGATTTTAAATTGTTTTGTTTCTACTGCAGGTGTATGGTTTATCTTGGCTTATACTGCTTGTTATCATTTTGGTTTTCAAGGTTTGTACCTTAGCATAGATTGTTTGAAAGAATTCCATAAATTTTCCAACGTTCTTAGTAGATATTTGAATGTATCTACTTGGGTCACAATAATTATCTGTATATTTCTTTTGTTTTTTATTTATTTTTGGAAGTTACATTTTAAGGAATTAGAGAAATCTTTTCATTCTTGTTTTTGGGCTGTGCAGGTATTCACATTCAGCAAAAAGGTATCAGTGAATTTCCAGTTAATGGTGGGATTTGTTCAGGGCACTACATTTATAGCAATAGTGGTGGGGCTTGTGCTCACTGTTGCTATCACATCGCTGACAGTGACAGACCTTTTTGCTTGTATTTTGGAATTTGTTCCAACTGGTTGGGCTATTCTCTGTGTAAGTTGTCTAAAATTCTTGTTGGGTCGTCATTCAAGTGCTTATTATTGTTTACCTAGTAATTTTGGATCTTATTAACACTTGATGCAGCTTGCAATAACATGGAAATCCGCGGTAAAAAGTTTGGGCTTATGGAAGTCTGTTTTTGCAATTGCTAGATTATACGATGCCGGCATGGGTATTCTCTTGTTTATTCCTATCGTAGTGTTGACATGGCTTCCTTTCATATCAACATTCCAGACGCGTCTTCTGTTTAATCAGGCCTTCAGCCTTCAGTCGTGGGCTCGAGATCTCTCTCATTCTTGCAGGGAACAAGCCAAATGCTCAGTTATTGTATGTCATATTATTGTTAATGATTATTTATCATCATTTAATCTATAAAATTGTATGTATTCGTTTTTACGATACCAACGAAATTTTACTGTGTATCATAGCGATCGGACATCGAGGCATTTTTATGGTTTTGGGACATGTTGGTGACATGGATATCTGCTTGCTCGTTGGACATGAGAGGCTGTGAATTATTGAAAACCTGCTTGATGTACTAGTTAAGTTTTAATGGCATAAGTCATATGAATAACCTTTCAAAGTCACAACAATAACCATGTATGGCAGTTTTTAATGGTTACTTTTGGCATAGAATTACTGATAATTGTGTTCAAAGTTATAAAGTTACAACATAGCCATGAATGACAGTTTTTTTATGGTTACTTTGACATAGAAATACTGATAATTGTGTTTAGAGTTATTAAGGAATGAAACAAATTTCTTTACAGTAAATTCATGCAAAATAATTATATTAACAAAAGCATTAAGAGTTCCTAATGATTACAAAAGCAATTTTAATCTAAATAATATTAGAATTAGAATTCAAGTTTATATTATATTAGTAATATATGATGTTATCCTTCATTACTGGTATGTGTGATAAATGTTAAATGTAGAAGGTAAAAGTTAAGTGGTTAAATCATTGTAATCATCTTACAATCTTATAAATTACAAATGTTGTAATATAATTAAGTTTATATTATATTAGAGATATATATGTGTGATAAATGTTAAATGTAGAAGGTAAAAGTTAAATGGTTTAACCATTGTAATCATCTTACAATCTTATAAATGTTGTAATATAATTAAGTTTATATTATATTAGAGATATATGATGTTGCTTTGGTAACTGCAAAGGTAGAAGCTAAGTGATTAAATCATTATAATTATTTTACAATTTTATGAATGTTGTAATATATGTTGATATACATAAAAGGGTTAAGTGGTTAAGATTTGTGGTTGTAAGTGTTGTTTTAAAAAAAATTGTACATATTCTTTTAACATGATGTGTGCATTTGTATAAACTTGTACATAATATTAAAGTAAATATTATTCTTTGGAGTACAAATTTGAGTTTTAACATTTGTAAAGAATAAAAAGAATGAAAAGTAAGAATAAGAAGGCAAGATAATAAATAAGTAATAAAAAAGGTTTTGAATTAGAGGTAACGAGATAAAATCAAAGACTTTGGAGAAGAAAGGGTTAATTAAGACAAGATAGCACATGGATATTCTATAACGAATAATAGACAATGAAAAACTGACTTTTATATAACGCAAACACGTCAAAACAAACCTATGCCAGTGAAACACCCTTGAGTCAACCTGTAAACTAAAAATGTACAAAGATGCAACCAAAGGAAAATTCTTCTCCATAAGGTCACATAAATGACGATGTTTATTGATTATGTCTTGAAGCATTTGCTTGCAAAGCACTAGGAAGTTCCGTTATCCACTAATTTGCACTCAGGTAGATTTCCAGTGAGTCGTTGAGGTTGTGAACAAGTTCCTTGTTTGTTGGCAGTGCTCAAATGATTAGAAGACAAGTTCCTTGTTCATTAGCAGTGCTCAGAAGTTCATAATACTTTTCAAGGACTTTTGGACCCTTTGTTTTAATAACTACATGTTCATAACCCATGGGTGTTAGCATAACAAACCTTTTGTAAAGGACTTGGATTCCTAGGACTTGGCCATCAATCTGATTATTCCAAGGTGTTTTTTCTCTTGTTAATTATGCAAAGATGAATAGGCGATGTATACTTTTTGAGTTTTTCATTACTCCTCCAAAGTTGGAATGGCCGTCTTGGTGGTTAGGCCTTAGGAGGTTATTAAAGTTCATGTTTCAATGTATATGAGCATGCTAGGCATTAATTTTTAGTCGTATGGACATGTGCTAGATCCTTGTTTTTTTTTCAAATTCCCCAACAAAAAAAAATTCCTGTATGGTCTAGAGGCGAAATTTGGCATGGGAATGCTCGTTTTCACACGCAAGGTGTTCACTTTATTGTAGGACCCACTTTTCCAATGATTTGTGTTTCAATTATCACTTAGAGCCATTTTTTCTAAAGGGGTGACAAAAGGTCAAATTAATGCTAAAAATGCGACAAAATTGCAAGGTCAAAAGTAAAAAAAACATGTTTAAACATGTGTGATGTGGCGATCATGTCTCACCTGATGGACAATCTCTTCCTAATTGAAAGGAAACCTCATCCAAAGATTAAACATGTGATTATTTAAGTGAGATTTGGACACTATTGAATCAATCCATCATGAGATGTGCGCTCACCATCATCTCATGAAATCACATGGATTATGTGGCAGTCAAATTGTGTGGAGTGGCACGTGACAGGATCAACCTTGACCCCATCCTTGGAGATGATGTGTCCCAACAACTTTCCTTCGTCAACTCCGAAGATTGATTTGGCAGGATTTAAGGAAATGCCATATTTACGACACCTCATAAATACTTGCCTAAGATGACTTATGTGATCAGAACTTTCTTCTGAAAAAATAGTTAAGTTATCTTGGTAGATTTCCATGGCTCTCTGGAAAGTGGCATCTGCATTTAATAAGCCGAAAGGCACTCTTAAAAACTTGTAAGTGCCCCAAGGTGTGGTAAATGTAGTCTTATGTTGATCCTCTTTATTTACTAACACCTAGTTATATCTTGAAAAGCCATCCAACATGGACATCATTCCTAAACCAGTTACTCTTTGAAGTAATGTCTCCATGTCGGGCAATGGGTAATTATCTTTTAGGCATGATGTATTGAGATTCCTAAAATCTATACTTATTCTAATTAACCCATTCTTCTTTCTAACAACAACTAAGTTGGAGCACCACGATGAATGTCTTGTAGGTGCTATGATCCATGCTGCTAACATTTTCTAAAGTTCCTTCTGGACAATGGGGGCCAACTAAGGATTTATTCGCCTAAGTTTTTGTCAGAAAGGTTTGACCTCCTTGGCTTCTTCTATGAGGGGAATAGTGTGTTGAGACACATCTTCCCGGTAAGCTTCAAGTTCATCATAACTAAAGGCCAAAACATCTCTATATTCATTGATTAGATTGATTAACCTATTTTATTTTCCAAACTACCTTTTCCAATTTTTATTAACTTGGAGTCCTCGTCTATACCTATATTTATTTCCATATAATCCCCAATGTTTATTGACTCTTTTTTATTTTTATGACGATCATGTCTGTCAAACAACTTTTCAAGAGCTATAAGGCTACTTGGAATGTGATTTCTTAAATTATCCTCATCCTCCTAATACTCTTTACCCTTTTGCTAATAACTGATGTTGCAACCTTCAAACTCCTGTAGATTTTGGATGAACCTTAAGAGTTGTTTATCATCATTAAATACCTGCCAATGATCTGCATTATCAGGAATTGAAGACCTGAAATTTATATCCATTTTTCCATTCCCACTAATCATCTCATCTAAAGGTTGAAGGGTGGATGTTGCTACTACCAACTTATCTGCTAAACCATTCATTCCCCTAGGGATTTTTTGAAGATTACGTGCACCAAACCAGTCCATGGTATCCATATAGCATTTATGTACTTCCTTAGTCTTTGACTTTTACACTGATACTGATTCTTAAGTTGGAGGATGACTAAGTCTGAATCACCTTTTATGTTCAACATTTTTATGCCCATATCCTAAGCAGTTTCTAATCCCATAAACAATGCCTCCTACTCAGCCACATTGTTCGATGCTTCAAACTCCAATCTAAAAGCAAAGTTGTAGATTTTATTAGAAGGTGAAATGATTACTATGCCCCCACCCTTTCCAGCTTTGGAATAAGCTTCGTCAAAGTACATTTGCCAAACTTCATCAATGTTTTCATTTTTAATATTTTCTTTAATAGGGACCATGAAGTTGGATAAGATGGCATAGTTCCCAAAGTTGTCAGTACAATGCACAAATTCATTTCTAGGCTTCTTAGGATTCTCTACATGTCGCTTTCTTTCTTTTTCTCTTTGAAGTATAACCCTAGTGTTTTCTGATGTAGGTATGGTTGCGTATGTCCAATCCATTTGGATGTGTCCACTTAGAGTTGCAGCCCAATTTCTAGACAAAAGCATTCCCCAATTATCTGGTACATCGATCACAACAACATCCATTGCCATATCATTGTCAGGATACTTGGCCAACCTTACATGTAGGTTTAAAATTATCTCTACCACTTCAACTTCTCTTGCATCCATTGCACAAACATTGTGGTAGGGTCGTGTGATCCTTAGATTTAACTGTTCCATTACCTTCCTTGTAATTACGTTTGATGAAGCACCTGAATCTAACATGCAGTTATGAAGGAGAAGATCATCAACCAAAAGAGAGACATAAAAAGGAGGGTGATCCTCCCTTTCTGGATCAACACTGTGAAGGACTATAGGCATATCTTCGAGGACAAAAGGAAAATCTTCAAGGATGGCATTATTACTTGGAGGAGCATTTTTGTTGACAATATTATGACTACTTTCTAAAGCTTTCATCTGTTTTTCGTTTTGGCCGAGAATTTGAAGGATATCAGTAACATAAGCTGAAATTTTAACATCATTAAACCATTCTCCCATGTCAAGCTTTGATTCTACAACAACCGGAGGCTTTATAACAGGAGGAATTGTTACCTTAGGCTTGTACTATTTGGTTGGTGTAGACTTCTCCTTTCTTTGATAGGTAGCTCCTTTGTATCTAGCATTCCTCATTTCTAAGATTTTTTTCTGGGAAGGTGTTTCACCATAAGTCTAAGAGATGAAATCCTTTTCCATACTATAATCTACGGCCTGTTGCTAATGTTGGTCTGTCAAAGGGTAGGTTCGACCTACCATGTTCACAAACTCAGGCTCGCTTGATGGTGTGTCCTGGCTACTGATCTCAGGGAGTCCATGTTCCATAACTTGATTTGCAATGTAACAAGTACTTTCTTGATGAAACTAAGAACAAGGCCTGCAAAATGGAATTGCATCCTCTACTAGGTTGACTAAATCCAACTGGTTTGGAATCCTGGGTTCTTGAGTTTTCTTTTGATACATTTGATTAGGCTTCGGTTGAAAGCTTCTTGGTGCATGAGAGACATGATTTCTTTCCATCATAACCAACCTATTCTAAATATGATTTAGCTGAGCAACATGATTGGCCATTTGTTGGTTTTGATTAGTTACCAAGGTTTTCATCATTTCAGCCATTTCCTTCATAGGATCTTTAGATGTTTCCTTATCCTCTTATTCAACAGCCTTCAACTTAGATTCTTTGTTGTAGGAAGTGTTTCCTCTAGTGTACCCTAGTATGTTGGACTTACCCGATGATTGCGTGTTCTTTTCAATTTTCTCGGCCAATCCTTGGGAAGTCTTTAAATCAGTAGGTTCTTTATCCCTTAATTGATACCTCAAATCTCCAGTGAATGCTTCAATATAATAGAAGAGGATATCAGCATCATTTGGCTTGATGTCTTTATGAAGATTAGAAACAATGCGCCTGAATTTTGTATTAAATTCATCCATGGTTTCATTTTCCATGTTTTTTATGTTATGAAGGGCAGCAAGCTGATGTCTTGGTTCCTTTTTTTCTCCCCATTTCTTCCTAAAACCATCCAGGAATTCACTAAGAGTTTTGTATGAATTATCAGCTAAGTCAAGGTACCATTCTCCAGCATCATCTTCTAAGGATAAAGCAAAGAGCTTCATTTTGACATCGTCATGGTCATGGGCAACATCGTTGCAATAACTAACCAAGAGCTTTTCAAACTTCTAAAGGTGAGACTTGGCAGTGATGGCATTGTTTCCCTGAAATGTAGGGAGCTTTAATTTGTTTAATTTGTTTAATGCTTGGCAGTGATGGCATTCTAAAAATGCTCTTCAGCCATTTGTTTAATTTGTGAAATTCCTTTGACCGATTCTCCAGACAGGGATGATATTTTCGATATATGGTTTTGAGAAAGTCTGACTCTTCATTGCTTGTGGAAAAAAGAGGAATTCCGATCTCCAGCTTTCAGCCAAGTACTGCAAGATTTTAATCTCCAATATTCTTCTTCATGCCTAAAAGCTTGGAAAGAATTGAATTGAGCATTTTGCTCTTTTTCTAGCAAGGCGGGAGTAATTTCTGAGATTTCCATTTCCAATTGGATTTTCTCCAATTTTTCCAAAGCTTCTTTCCTTTCACTGATTGGACTTTTTAGTGAGTTTGACCCATTCTTTTAATGCAACTTTGGTATTTTTGAGCTTCCTCTGCCAAACAAAATTCGGCGATCCTACAACTAGAATATCCCAATCCATATTTACAGTACTCATAAAACCATCTATGTCTTTCCACAGTGAACTGAACCGAAATGGAATGGGGCCAAGGTCCTCTTCATCTACAATCTGTAGCAAAATCGTCTTATGGTAAGAGGTAATCTTTGGCAAGATGTTGGTGGAAATGAATTTTTTATCTAGCAGCAAAGAACTTTGCACCAGAAAACGATCCAATCTGACTGAAATGTTTGCTACACTAATTTTGTTGTTTGACCATGTGTATCTTCCTCGTTTTGGTTTCAAATCAATCGGCTCCCACGTTAAGATGAGATTATCCACCACTCTCAGCATTGGATCTCTCCCATAAAATCCTCTAGATTTCTCTTTATCATTCAAAATAATATTTAAATCACCTGCCATTATGATATTTGAGAAAGAATTAGCAGTAAGATAAGCATCCAACGTGCTCCAACATTCACGTTTTTCCAAGGAGTTGACCGACACGTAGAGGTTGAAGAGACAAAATGATTTTTTACTTGATTTATGCCGAAGTTTTGAAAATAACCAATGATGCGTTATGCAAGATTGTTCCAAAGTAAAGACAGTTTCTATCCATAAAGTGGCAATTCCACCAGCGATGCCTTTGGCACCCATAGCCATTCCTATCTTCGATTTCCATTTTTTGTTGATTGTGGATAGAAGAATATCTTCGCTGATTTTTGTCTCTTGGAGCAAAAGAACATATAGAGAGACCATTATGATAAGATCATTAACAGCTTCTATTTTTTCCAGATTGCCAAGCCCTCTGTAATTCCAAGAGACAAAGTTCATTATTTGACAGAAGGGGGAGGGCCTCCTTTTAAAGGTCTGGCCCGGGTATTCCTGCTTATTGACATCTCAATAGTGGGTTGATTTCCTTGAATCTTAAGACGCTTGGCTTCTTCCTCCCGAACCATCTTATGAGATTCTCTCCCTTTTTTCGATGACCTAGGGGATCTTCATCGGATGAGCCAGGATTGTCCAGAGGTTTCTTTTTTTTGTGATTTTTGCGTATGTGGGAGAATGACCTTCCACAAAAGAGCTGAGGGTCTCAACTGAACCTATGGCTTCTTCACTTAACTGATTGTGAGGTGTTGGGACTTCTCCCTCTTCAAGCACTGAGAGCACTTGTTCTTCTCATATGCTTAATACTTCAAAGTTGTTTTGAGATGATATTTCCGTCATTGCTGCTCCATTTTCTTTATGTTTTTGTCTGAATGATTTGTTGCTCATCGCCACTTCTCTTTGTACCTTAGCTTTATTTCCTTGTTTTACTGAATTATTTTTTTGGACTTGAGTCCATTGATCTCCTTTTTCTTTGATAGCTTCTTCCTCATTTTTTTTTTACAAGATCTGGAAAAATGCCCATATTCATGACAAAATCTGCACTTAAAGGGCAATTGTTCATAGTCTAACTCTTGCACATGAGACCAATCGACTACTTTCAGATTAATAGCTTCAGGAAGCCCTACCTCCAAGTCCACTTCGACACATATTCTAGCACAGGTGTATTAATCTCTTATGGCAGCCTTGTCTATGTATTTCCCTAGAGTGTTTCCTATAACTTCTAGGGACCCCGAGTTCCAACAATGGAGAGGAAGATGAGGCAACCTGACCCAGACAGGAACAGCAGAAGGGACATCTTGATTCGGGTCAAAATCAGGAGTCCATTTGTTCAGGTAAAGCCCTTGAGGGCCCATGAAATAAGGCCCATTCCTAAAGATTAAGTCTCTATTAGCTGAATTTTCAAAAAGAAAGAGATAATAACCCTTACCTATCAGGTTACTGCAAATGCCCTCTGAGATGAGAGGCTTCCAGCTCCATTGAACCCATGCTTCGATTGACTTGGGGGATGGCCACAGCCCTGTGAATTGGCTAATGAGACCCCTATCAGCAATGCTTAGAGCTGTTTGACACGGTTGATCCACTTGGAGATCTACCGTAGGAATATTTTCAATCTTCTTAATGAAGGACTGTTGGGTTTGAGATAGCTTCCACTTGCTACCTGAGGCTGCATGTTTCCTGAAGGAATTGAAATCAGGGGAAGAGGAGAGGCCCCCTCCATCCGCCATGACCTCAAAATAGAGACTCAGAAGAACTCAAAGGCAGCGAGCAAGAAGCTCAGCCCAAAAATTGAGAATCTGGTAATGATCCCAGAGCAGAAAGAACACCCTCCACCAAAATCAATCAAGAAAATCTTTCCAAAGTCTTTAGAGATACATCACAGAATCTAGCCCAGCAACAACCATCGAGGCCTCCAAAAAAAAAACCCCCACAAAACTGATCAACAGGCTGTAAATGCCTAAAGGATCCAAAGAGAAGTCCACCGAATCCCAACACAGACAGCAAGTCCTCCAAAAACACTGAAAAACAGAGATGGCATCCAGAAGCACAAACTTCGCCAACACTTTCCAACTCAATTTGTTCAAGAAACAAGCTCTTTCTAGTTGATCATCTCAGAAGAAAGGATTCAACCTCCCCGACCTAAGAGTCGAGCTTTGTAAAGAACTGCAAACGATACTCCACGAAGAAAACCACGACCCTCCAACTGGAGCTTAAGACAAAGGCAGAGCATCCATAGCCACCAACTCAGCACGAGAGGCAAAGACCCCTCACCAGAAGGCCGAACACTAGAAGCCAGCTAGGAAAGACTGAGCTACGATGGAGCAGCCAAGATGAGGGATCAAGAAACTCTACTACTTCACCAAAAATCCTAAGCAATCTTCACAACCTGCGATCAATCAAGAATCCACCAAAGAGGCCTTCTGAACCAAGGAAGCGAGAGGATCCAACGAAAAAATAAAAATTTAAAGTTCTTGGAGCGAAAAAAAACTTCCTTAAAAAAAATCAACCCCCGTACCTGGGATTTCAAACTTATTAGCTCTTAAGAGCTATTACAAAGGATAATGATTAATGATTTCCTGGTTTGGATCATCCTTTGTTTTTTTGATGTTCTTCTTGGTTTATACCTTTTTCTCTTCTTCTCACTTCAAGATTTCTTGAGTTTCTCTTTCCCAAATACCTATCACAATAATGAACTCAATAACCCATTAGCATTAGTCAAATAAAAACTAAGATCTAAGTTAAGTGCAAACCAGAAATTTGAAAAGAAATGCAAGTCTATCTTTTAAGGTGAGATCCAAGATGCAAGTAAAACTAGCAATGGACTTTTATAAAAGAGATGCAATACTAGTATGGAAATATAAACTAAGATCTAACAAACTATCACTATATTTTAAACTAGAATGAAATCTAAGAATGAAAAAGCAAACAATCAAAAGAGGTCTAACTATTAGTTTTTGAAACAAGTAACTCTTAACCAGACTTTTGGTTGCTTTTGTGACCTTTTAAAGTGCTCAAGGAGGGACGAAAGGGAGAAGGTTTGAACAAGTCCAAAGGCAAAACGAAAGGGAGAATGGAAGCTTTGGAGAAGGAGAACGAGAGGATGGCTAGAGAAGGGGTCTTGGAGGGAGACGAAACGGATGAGAAAGAACTTTAAGGGAGGAGGACGAGAGCAAAGAGATAAGAATCTAGAGTGGGACAAGAAGGAAAGGAAGAAAACTTAAGGTAAGACGAGAGCTAGGGTAGAAGACTTAAGGAGAAGAACAAGAGAGCTTTGGATGAGAAACGAAAGGAAAGGTGAGGTAAAGTAAAATGAAAGGAAGGAGAAAGGATTTTAAGGGGAATAAGCAAAAAATCAAAACACAAAACAAACAAGGTGGGGTCAAACCTTGGAACAAGCAGACCGCTAGAACACTAGTCCCAAAAATCTTCCAGCTAGTTGGCTGTCCGCAAGGGTGCTAGTGTGGAAAGAGAAGTAGCCACAAAATTATGTGGCACTTGGGATCAAATCCCAGGCTACTTTCTCAAGTCAAAACTTACTTATAAGAAGACAGAGAAGAGTGTGGGAATGATAAACTTGAAGATCCACTACTCAAAACAAAGTAACCAGAAAGAAGGATAGATTCGAATTGAAGATGGAGCTTTGGAGTAAGATCTCCTTGTGTTTTTATTCTTGGAACATGCCCAACTCTATAGATCCTGAAAGACAACAATGTTAGAGAGTTCTTATGATGATGGAGATGAGATCGATGCAATTGAGCTGACACCCTTCTCCAAATGGCAAGATCCGTTGAGACAATCAACTTGAAACCCAGTGAGATCAAACGAAATAACTAGTATGCTAGGAATATTAAATCAAGATCAATACTTCATATAACTAAGTACTTGTATTCATCTAGATTACAACAAGCTTTGCATAATAATCCAACTTGACAACTGCAAATGGAAAATCTCATGTTCTAACAATAGACTTCTAAAGCTAGTTATTTGATCCAACACATGAGAAACAATTTGAAAGCAAGGAAATATATCATCTCATAATAGACACATCCACTAATGAAGAAAAAATCACATAGACCTCCAAAGTTGAAAAGCTTTATTCAATGAAAGACTGATTACAATTTTAGCAGAGCTTTTATGCCGAATTCTCCATATCGAAGAGAATGCAAAGCACCTCTACTTATACAAAAATACAAGAGCTTAGAGCCCCAATTTGAATTGGAATAGGAAAGAGCCAATGGCACAGTCATCAAATTCGAACTCCCAATCATGATCCAATCAAATCCATGCGATAGTAAGCTTGGAGTGCAAGCCTATGAAATAGACTCGAGCTGCAATAAAGGAGAGTGGGGAGGTGGCCTCCACCTTGGCAAGGCGCCCCCCACTCAAGCTTTGGAGATATCACCCATCGAATATGGAGATGCCACGTGAACCAAGAGATTTGCGTGAGTCCTTTGTGGGAAAGAATACTGAGTTGAAGTGAAAGCTAACTAGCTATTGAAAGGAGCTGAGCCATGTGGTGGCCATAAAACAAGGAAGGAAGGAAGGAAGGAAGGAAATATTTTAAGCGAGGCTAAGAATAGCCTATGGGACAGACCAACTCGCACGCTGTTTTTTGCAATTCAATCCTTTGTCTATTCAACTTGATGATGAGCGCCCCCAATTTTTCCACAGTCCCCTTGTTAAATAAATCATTCGAAGATTTATCCGCCAAGACATTTGCGTACCTATCCCTATTGTCCTTAAAGGCTTCACACTCTAAAATGAAGTGTTTTTCTATCTCCACTTTACCAGCGGTGCAAAAAATACACACTCTTTCTGTCCAAGCTTCTTTTGGCCTTTTCCAGCGCCCAGTCTCACAATGGAGTTGATGGGAATTAGTTCTTAATTGAGCAATGAGAATTTTGGCTTTCCAAGGTATATTGGCCTCTATGTACGCGTTTTGATGCTGATTATAGGTAGGGTTAAACTCTTCAATATAATACTTTCTCTTTCTCCCTAGCTCTTTATCTCAAGTTTGCTTGTGGAACTTATTGATAACAAAAGCCTTTATTTCTTTACTATTCATAGGACACGTGCTTAAGCACATATCCCACTTGCTAAGTCATTTAAAATTTTGCCGCATCCAAGTCTTCTTTCTTTTGCACAATATGTCATTGAAGACAACCTTAGGCCATCTACCTTCTTCCATTTGCTCAACTCTTTTTAGATAGCGTATGAGTCTCACCATAGCGATTGCTTCAATAGAAGCCACCCCAATTTCACTTAGCATGATTTCATATGGCACTGAAATCTTAATTTTGAACTTGCTTGTGATCATGTGTTTTTGAATCTTTTCTATTTGTTTCCACTATAAGTCAGAGGTACTGCTGGCTAAACTTCACAACCATAGAGAACAACTAGGATCACTAAGAGCCCAAAAAGGGTTTGCATAGTTTTCCAGTCCCATAACTCTGCCTCTCTGCACGTATTTTGGAAAGCATAAAACGCTTTCCAACCTCCCAGAGTTCTTTTTTTCCTGCAGCCTTCCCAACTCAAACTTTTGTTGAAGTTGATTTCGAGGTACTTGTAATCTTCCACGACTTCAAGGGTATTGTCTTCAAAGTATAACTTATGTTGTTTATGTTTTCTTTTGCTAGAAAAAACTACCACTTTCGTCTTGCTAGTATTTACTTGCATCCCAACTGTTCTACAAAAGTGCTTAAGGGAAATCAAGTGCTCTTGCAAGTTGAGCAGACTTAGCAATCAAAATAAGGTCATTTGCATACAAAAGAAGCCTTATCACATACTCGCCCATGAGGGCGCCATCCCTGCCCTCTAGGTTTAACCACTCTTCAAGTTTGTCAATATATAAGCCAAAAAAGGTAGGGGATAATGGGCATCCTTGCTTGACCCCAATATCGCTTTTGAAACTTTTGGAGATACCATCTGATGTTCTGATTTTGACTTTGACCTCCTCATATAACCTATGAACAACTACTCTAAGATGTATAGGAACCCCAAGTTCCTCCATTCTGTGCCATAGTTTATCCCTGGGAACCATGTCAAAAGCCTTTTTGAAATCAACAAAGCAACAAAAGGCTTCCCCTTTTTTCTCCCACACTTTTTCAATGATGTGCCTTAAAGTAATACCATGGTCCACCGTGGAATGTTTAGGTCTAAAACCTGCTTGTCCTTTAGCACATTTGTCCCTTTCTTCCGCCCACTTGCTAATTCTATTTTTTAGCATGCTTCCAAATAGCTTTGCAAACAAGGGGTTTATCATTATGGTCCTATAATTGGAGGGATCATTGACATCCCCGCTCTTGAAAAGAGGAACTGCGAGGCTAGTTGTCAAATCTGTAGGGAATCCCTGCTGAATGATGTTGAAGATTCCTGTAATGTGAGGTGCAAGATTTTTTGAACCCCACTTTAGATATTCAGCTTGAAGTTCTACTAAATCTTTGGCTTTTCCAACACCCAACTTCTTAATACCTACCTCAATCTCTTGCACGGTGAAAAGCTTAGTAATGGTGGCAGTGTTGACCAAGGGGAGAGGGGGTTCAACCTTAGGATTCCGCTCATATAGTTGCCTTGCATACTCAAGCCACTAGTCCACTGTAATATTGTTTTCAGTTTGCTTCTTGCTCACTTGAAGTTCCTTCCAAAATAGTTTGGGGTCGCTTTTCCCAAGGAAGATTAGATCTTCCCTCCTTGAGACCATGAAATCAATTTTTTTCTTCCTTATAATCTGCTTGTAGCTTTTTAAGTCTCTTTCTTTCCAGTTTGACTCTCTCCACATTCTCCTTGTTTTTTGCACTCCTCATCGAACCAAGCATTAACAGGAAAGCAATTTGTTTCACGTTTCCTATTCTTTGCTCTTTTGCATTTTGTGAGTGCCCTTTGAATTAAATTAGTTAGTTGTTGATTATTAAGGCCTTGGGACAGAATTTCCTCCCTCTTACAAAGTCTCTCTAATGCCTTCCTAAAGACATTACAGTTCTCTTGAGTCAAAAGAATTCTGCCCTTTGCAAAAGGTTGTTGAATGTGCTGATTTTTTGTCCCCTCCTGCTGCTTATCAGTCCAAGAAAGACTTAGATAGATCTGTTTGTGATCAGATTTTAAATCCCAGAGTTGTTCTCCAATCATAACTTCCTCCATTTTCTCGCATAGACCATGCGAGCAAATTGCATAATCCACCACACTTGCTCCATTGTAGGTATTACAAGTGAAATTACCAGAGTTTGACCATCTAGGCAAACCATTGCAGATTACTAAATTGAAAGTTCCACAGAAGGTAAGCAATTGTTCTCCAAAGAAATTGCAGCTTTTGTTGTCTTTTGAAATTCTTGTCCATTAAAGATTTATTCCTTCTGTAAGCCAAATAGGATTGCAATCTTCCCTTTGACAAAGAATGCTAGCTTGTTCACTGGCGGTCCTGGCGTTGAAATCTCCTACTAAAAGGATTTCACCTACTTGAGAATACTTTCTCAATATCTTTTTTTAATGCTGCAAAACGGTCTTTATGGTCGAGCCCCCTCCTTTTGTAAATTTTTGAAACTTGTGGGGCGAAATAGCATGCTGCAATTCTGATGACATTTCCATTTTCTGATATTTTAAATCATATAAATTGTTTATTTGAGTCTTCTTTTTCTAGTTGAATGTAACGATCTACCTTTTTCTTCACTAAGACCATGATACCACCATGAGCTTTTCCATTCTCCGCTGCCTTGTTCCATATTGCCAGCTTCATATATTTTTCAAAAAGGGGTGCCTTGCACCCTTCATGTTCATGTGTTTCCACGAGACATATTATGTCCCTGTCTTCTGCAATAGGTCCTAGTCCAGGCCCACGCCTCCACGGGTATCCTCTGCAGTTCCAACATACTAAGCTTAAGGGAACCTGGGTAGACCTTGATTTCTATTTGCTTTGGTATACAAGACTCAAAGTTGAGTCTACACCCCTATTTGCCCATCCTGAACTTGTTGCGATATTTTTTGCTAAGGGATTTGCTATAACTTCTTGATTATTGTTTTGTTGTCTTGCTTTAGAACGAGGACCAAAAACAACAATAACAGCTTTGCCTTTGTATAACCATATTTTTTTGCCCTCATCTCTCGCTGCTCTGGCCTTTGACAACTCTTTTTTTCTTTCCTCTTGTTGCATGATAGTTACGTCTTCCTCTAGTAAAAAGCGAGAACCCTTTAAAAGATGCTTCTTACTTAGAAGAGTTTGCTTATCACATGCACTTGCCATGATGACTTTTATGGGCTTGGCTCTCTCATCACTGGGTTTACCCACCCTCCATGCTTGGCAAATTTGGCCTTGTCAATTCAATTTGTCTTTTAGAAAGTCGCTTGCAAGCTCTAGGGTATATTTGTTCTTACCATACTCTCTTACACCTTTAATTATTATGATTGTTGCTATGACTTGTCTTTCTTTGGTTTCGTTTCCTTGTTTGTTGTCTCCTTGGTTGTTTGCTTCTTTTTCTTTTTCTATATTAGATTGCTTGCTAATAACTTGTGCCCACGTTCTGGAATTTTTGGTGGAACCTCCATTTTCTGCTTCTCTTACTTTCATTCCCTGGTTATTTGCTTGTTCATATGTTTTCCCTTCAACATTGGGTGTTTTATGATTCAACACCCCTCTCTCTTCCCCTGGTGATTCTTTCATTCTTTGTCAGTCTACCTTCATATCTTGCCACTCATTCTTTCCTACCAGAATAGCTTCTTGCAACAATGCCGCTTGACCTTTTAAAACCTTGTTGCATTCTGTTAAACGTTGATTTTCTACTGTTAACAGATGGATTTTAAGGTCTCTCTCATGCTCTTTGACTTCCAAAACCTCCACTCTCCTCTTGATATTAAATAGCTCTTGT
>LPNX010823545.1:3201-43815 GCA_001517045.1 Pseudotsuga menziesii
TTATTTTTTATTTTGTATATTTAATTATTATTTAAACAATTAAACAAAGTACTATTCATCACATATAATTATTAACACAATGATAATCAAGTATGTATTAATTAAACAATAAAACAAAAAAATATATATAATACTAAGGCAGGGACTAGCTGCTTTGCAGCTATTATGCTTAAAATTTCAATATACCTGAATATTGTTTTTTTCTCCAAATCTTCCCGTAGTAAATTCCTCCGCAAGGCTTCGCACAGCTCCAAGGGTGCAAAGATGAAACATTGGTCTATAACAGTCTTAACAGTCTCAAGACGCAAAGATGAAAATCACAAGCTCTCTGCTACAACTTCAAGGCTACAACTTGAAGGCTTCAAAGACGAAACGCAACAAAGATGAAAAGCAGACGTCTAAAAGAACAGTGAGAACATCAGATGTGGAATTAATGAAGTAGTAATTGAAATTAATGACAAAATTTCTCAAAGTGAGAACACTTATTGTAGCCATTACTTTACAGAACATCTTTAAGTTTGTGTTGATTTATAGGAACTAAAAAAAATACATTCGCATGTTACCAACCAATTCTCAAAGTGGCAAATTTTACCGGTCATACATATGATCCACAGATGACACATTCCATTTTCATTGCATTGGGTGTTTAATTCATATCTTCTACCTATCGTCTAGAAAAATTTATCAACGTTAATCCGACCTTAAAGCAGTTTTCTGATCGAAACATACATGTTCTAGCACACAACATCGTGAGGTGTCACCATCGGGACTCGACACAGCACATCCAATAATCACCAAGTGCATCCAGCAATATGCTTGGCTATCTGGAGGTCTAGTTACATTGCAAGTCTATCACAAAGTCTCACAGGCCAACAAATTTCACAACGATTTAACGAATCCACAGATTAGAAAAAAAAAAACTAAGCTAACTTAGCTTATTATTACTTTTTCCAAACTTTTCTTAAGCGGAAGGTACTAAGCGAATTCATTGCTTATTCAACTTGTTTCATTAATTCTATCACGATCTTTTGGTTATACTTTCAAAATCTATATTCTCAATATCTCATTGCTATCATATACTAACCACTTTAAGCCATGATTATAGACGTTTGTAAAAAGTATGTTTTGACATGTATTAAATGGTGTGGTCGATTAAATGCATATATAATATAACGAGAATAATAGTATCATAATGTAATATCGCCCTAAGTTTAAATGATAATTCTAGATGTGGTGTTATCATTCAATGATATGTATAATGAATTTCTTTCTTTCTTCACTGGAGGTCTGTTTTCTTTTTATTGACTTGTTTTTTTTTTTTTTCAGGAGGAAAAAAAGCCCGTCCTTGTTATTCATTAAGCTGAATCAAAGGGTATCTGATGTGCCTTCCCTTTCAAAGGGATACATACAAGTTATGTCATAGAGGATTTTCAATCTGCCTTTACCATGGATGAGTCAATTCATCAGAGCTAACCAGGAGGGTGGAAAAATAGTGCAACAACCAAACAATCAAACCATGATCTAGTAGGGGGGAAAGACCAGCTGAGAGACCCATAACATACCGAGAAAACAATAGCAGCAGAGCTACTATCAAAAGGTGCCCACTCCATAATCATCAAAGAGGTGCTCACAAAAAAGAAAAGGAGATCTAGCTCTTGCACCATGCTCAATAGAGCTGAAATGAGTCATGAGAGGCCATGAGGCCTTTAATAAATTCAGATTATTTTCCACATCCTGGAGCCAAAGTAAGGGAAAATTTTGATAGACATTCTATTTGCTGGTTGTGTTTGCGGAAGATATGGCTAAAGGAAAGGTGATCGAAACAAGAGATGAGTCTTCTTGTGTCCTACACCAGTGACTGAGGGCAGTTCGATTCAGGGAGGCAATACCCTTTTCCCAGCTGATGATGACATCAAAGTCACCAAAAATATTCAATTTTGGAATCCCCATCAACTGAGTAGTATGCAAAAGAGCCCACGGCGCAATCAGTTCCGCTTTGGTATTAGTACATGTACCAACCCCCATAGCAAAATCAAAAGAATGGGACTCATTCAGGTAAAGATAGAACCCGACCCCACTTAAGCTATTGGCAGTAGCTCCGTCAAAGAAGCCATCGGGAAATACAAGAATAGGACCAGATCCAGCATCTCTAGGTTTTTTAACCTTTAAACCAACAGGCTTATACAACTGTGAGTAATAAACAATTTTTTGGATCAAACTCATAAGAGATGCCTTTTTTCCTTCAAAGACAGCACGATTCCTTTATTTCCAAACATCCCAAATAGAAAAAAGGGGAAGGTAGTAGCAGACAGAGTGCTTGGAGAAGCTAACTATCCAGAAGCCCAAGAAGGAACTAAGTTTATTAGCGGGCCGAGGTGGAAGAAAGTGATATACATCACTCAGGTAGACAATTACATTCTTCCACATAGCATAAGAAGAAAATAAATGTTGCACACTCTCTTCACCATTGCCGCAAAGAGCACAATATCCAGGTCCTATGCATCCACGCTTCTAAAGATTGTCCCATGTAAGGATCTTATTAGCCAGTGCCAGCCAAACAAAACAACTGATTTTATTTGGAAGAATTCCAAACCATATCAAAGCATGTAATGGGATTCCGATCGGGGGGGATGAATGGTGTACAATATAGTCATATACCAATTCAGCTGTTACAGAACCATCATATTTATTATAATCCCAGACCAAATTATCAGAACGAGTACTGAGTCAAATCCTCACACTTTCCAGACTGTTCGTATAGTTTCCCACAGTAATTTCCAGTCCTCGTCAATATTTAAATCCTTTGTTGTGTACCAATAATGATGCTGGCCCAGTAGTATATTATGTGCCTGAGACGGAGTAGAGATGCCCAGGTCCTCAAGGTAGTCTCTGAGATCTGATGGCAGCCAGGAGCTATACATTGTCCCAATAATCGGGTTTATACCCAATAGAATGTCATACCCATTACCCACTTTCCAAGCAAGTCACCTCCCAATCCATGGAAGTGAGTGTATGAAACCTTTCCAAATCGCAGATGCTTGCCGAAAGGTGAATTTTTCCCCTGAACCATGCCACTATGAATTGATTCTTCAAATACTTTCTTATTAGAACTTGATGCCAAATACCACATCCTTGAAGTACCATCCAGAAATTCTTTTCCCTCAAAGCAGTACTGAACCAATGGAGATTTTTTATGCCCCAGCCCCCAAAAGCCTTTGGCCATGAGAGGTGCACCCAGCTCACCAGATGATACTTGCGATTCTCCGCAGTAGAGCCCCATAAAAAAGCAAAGGTAATACTTCTTATCTTATTCAGGACCGAGATAGGAATAGGAGCAAGGCCCAACCAATAGACCGGGAGGTTGGAAAGAACAGCTTGAACAAGGACCAGTCGACCACCCAAAGAGAGGTACTTATGAGACCAAAGATAGATTATTTTTTCATATTTCTGAATTAACCAGTGCCAGTCATTAATCTTATAACCTAGAGGCTTGAGAAAATATCCAAGGTACTTGAAACCTTTGGTTAAAGGATCCATCTTATAGGGCATAAATCCGGAGATGTCAAGAAGGATATCATTATCAACATTATCGAAGAGAAAGACAGATTTTTCCATGCTAATACACATCCCTGAGGCTTTCCAGAATGTACTAAGAATAACATCAAAATCCATCAATTCCAGCAAGGTACCAGATCCAAGAAGTATAACATCATCCACAAAGAGGAGGTGGGTAAGAGCTAGGGAAGGTGATATTTTGATACCTTTGATGAGGCCATTCACCTTAGCATCATTAATAAAAATACTGGGCCCTTCAATTACAAGAAAGAAAAGCAGGGGGGATAAGGAACATCCTTGTATGATACCTATGGAGGCTTTGAAGAAATTGGATGGAGTTCCATTAATCAAAACAACAAAGTTTGCATATGTGAGACAGCCCATAATCCAATTGACTCCCATGAGAGGAACCCCATTTTGGATGAGTATGAGCCTAATGTAAGACTAGTTTACTCTGTCAAAGGCCTTCACCAAATCCAAATTGAGGATGAGAGTGCAAGTATTTTTTATTTTAACAAAGTGTAGGGTTTGTTGTGTAATACCAATAGGCTCAACAATCTACCTATTTTTGAGGAACCCAAATTGCTCTCGGGAAATGTGGGTGTCCAGGAAGGGCTTCAATCTAACAACAATAATCTTAGAGATCAGCTTATAAACTAGATTACACAGCGAAATAGGTCTAAAATCCATAAAGGAGACAAGCTTATCCTTTTTAGGAATCAAATCTAGGAAGGTGGAGTTTATGGAGGGGGTAATGTGACCATAAATTCTAGCAAAATCAACTGCAGAAAGTAAATCCTTCCCCACCAAATCAAAAAAGTGAATAAAGAATTCCACAGGCCAGTCATCAAGGCTAGGAATTCTATCCTTTTTAAAATATTTAAGTGCCCCCTTAATCTCAGGTAAAGTAACAGGATCAACAAGACCATGTGCCTCCCTAGTAGGGATCATTAAGGGAAAAAGCATGACAACTTTAAGCTGGGCAAGTAAGCAGGTTTGTTTATTGTCACATAAAACATGTGAGAAGTGGTCAAGACCCAGCTTCTTCGGAGCTTCCTCCTCATCAATACAATTTCCATCATTATCCTCCAAAGACCAGATTGCATTTTGATTCCTTCTTCCTAATTCCAAAGCATGAAAAAACTTGGTATTGGAGTCACCATATAAAGCCCAATTTGTCCTACTTTTAAGCTGCCAAGTGAGAAGTTAATGGTTTAGCAGCATTTTTTTGGAGCGAAGAAGGTTCAGGTATAGCTGGTCCTCCTGGGAAAGGATGTCGAAAGAAGAACCAGATAGAAGGGCTCCAATTTGCTCATCTAACTTAAGCGAATCAGACTCTAGAGATGAGCTTTTTGCTTTTGTCCATGCCTTAACTTCTTTCTTTAATAAATGGAGCTTATGGGAGAGGAGGTCCAAGTCATTTTCTAGAGATGAGGGTAGCAGGTTAGACCATATCTTGGAGACCCAGAGGTTAAAATCAGGGTTAGAGAGCCAAGATCTGTTGAATTTCTAAGGAAAGCTAAAGGACCAATCCAATTTTTTCCATTCGAAGCATATTGGAAAATGATAAAAAATGTAAGTAGGAATAGTCCATACTCGGTGGTGGTTGAGTTTAGGAATCAAAGAGGAATAAATTAAGAATTGATCAATTCTTTTTCTTATCCCATCATCCCCCACTCTCCCATTTATCCAGGTGGGGCCCACATCCAATGGATCAACATCAACAAGATCGACCGAGTCAAATAGGAGTTTGAAGTGGGAAGCCAGGGGGTCAAGAACAACCTTAGTACCTTAGGTTTCTGAGGAGTTTAGGGTTAAGCTAAGGTCCCCTCCCAATATCGTGTTAGGGGTGATGAGAAGGCCACCAATGAGGAGTCTGTCCCAAAAAAACTCCCTATTCCGATAGGGTCCATAACAATTGAGGATGGTAAGTAGCGAAGTCATACCTCGAAAGTTTTCCTTTATGAGGATACCAACAATAGTTTCAAAAGCACAACATATGACAAAAAGGGGGTTCCTGGCCGTAAGTGTCCTGAAAGGCCCGAAGCATCAATGGCACAGAATTCCCAGTTAGATAGAATTTTGGAGAAGGAAAGGAGAGCAGAATAAGACCTGCACATGGTCTCCTGGAGGAGGATCATGTCAGGAGCAACAGAGCGAAAAGTGACCGAAGGCTACAAAGTTTGGTCTTTCCTCTTAGACCTCTAACATTCACGGATAAGATATTCATTAAGGTACATATGGGAGGGGAGACATAGCTCTAAGTCCCCAATTAGGGCTCCCCCTAGCAGCATTTTTTATGTGGACAGAGAGAGGAGTGTAAGGAGGTTAAGCCGAAGATAGGCCTTTTGAAGGTTCATGAAGGTCCTTTTTCTTTTTCCATACTGTCACATTCTCGAAGCGGATTGAGTTCAAGTGAAGGGTAGAAGGTGACGTGGGGGTTTTGGCAGTAAATATCGACAGAGATTTCTATAAAGAGGGGTTTGGAAAGGAGGGAGAAGAAGCAGGGCTATGTGGCAAGGGTACAAGAGAGGGGAGAGTGGTATGGGAAGGAAGGGGAGGAAAATCCTTGAAGGAAGTGAGGGGAGGAATAGGGGAGGTAGGTATAGGGCTAGAGGTAGGGGAAGGTATCAATAGTGAGAGGTTTGATGAGGAAGGTAGAGGAGAGGGAGAGCAGTCAGGGAGAGGGGAAGAAGGATTGTCAGAAGAAACCAGAGGAGTGGACAACAAGGAAACATATTCCAGGGAGGGAGTAGAAGCCGGCCCATTATCCATCACATTAATAGCCTCAAGCACGGAACTGATAAAATATTCAAACAGAGAGAGAGAATGAGCATAAATACCAGTTTTGGGTGCGCCGACACAAAAGAGGAGGAGGGGCCACATGAGATAGGAGAGCCGCCCAAGCTAGAGCCCGACTGAAATTTCATGAGAAGTGGGGAAGTCCTGCGGAGGTGGCCTATATCATGACACATGCTGCAGTGAAACAGAACATGGAGATAATTGAGATTTTGAACTAGGAGTGTCTCCTTGCATAGAATTTCAACCTTAGCTGGCAAACCGTGAGAGACATACATCTCCACAAGCACCCATGCCAACCTTTTATCATAGGAGAGGTGAAAATCTTTTTCCAATGCTACAAATCGACCCACAGTATTTGCAATGCCCTCAAGAATGTTCTTGTGCCAGAGAGAGAAGGGTAGAGAAGGTAAAAGTACCCACATATGGCGCTTAGTCACCCTTTCCTTGAGTGGGTCGAAGTGGGTATGTCATCTCCCTAAAACCAAGGACCCAAGTCCAACTATCCAAGTCAAATCCAAGATGACCAAGGCATGTTCAGTTTCAAGGAAGACGAAGACTATCCATTCATTGGCGAGCAGGATAATAGTTGGAATGTATGTGAGAAGCGGCTTCTAGTGCTCCAGATCCCAATCCACCCAAGCCTTTTTGCTCATCTGACAGTATTCCTACCTTCCCACCAAGGCCCGAGAACACAGAGGAGTCACACATCCCATGTAGACGTCATGGCTGAGGACGTAACAAAATTTCCCCTCCAGGGTTTTGATATTTTTGCATTCTACTTATGACGGTGACGTGCCAGGGATTTTTTGTCTTCCATGGAGAGGACAACAGCAAGTCAACCATGACAAACTGGAAGGGTAAACCACAGAAACCCTAACTCGACCAAGAACCATGTGAACAGGGATCAAATTTGAAGGGCAGGGTCCCATTTCACTTTGAAGGGTTCTCAAAGATTAAACCCTTCAATGTTGAAGTGTAAAAATAATTCATTCTTTTCATTTGAAAATGTGATAATATATAAAAATTTCATTATATACAATGTAAATGAATATCAAAAATAGAAAAAATATATACAAAGATCTCAATTGATTTAATATTTAATACATTCATTAATAAAAAACATCTCAAAACTATTTTTTAATATTAAAATTAAAAAAAAATACAACTAATACTTTAAAAAGACATGTATTTAAAAGTTTTGTATATGATAATGATCATTACCTTTTCCTTTTCTATTAACGCCTTCAAAAGAATCATATAACAATGCAATCCTAATTTTGGGAATCCTCTGCATCACTAAATGAAACAACTTTTAAAAATGATCATAAACCTATATGTGAGAAAATATCAATAAAAAGCATTCAATTAATTTTTATTTTATTTCCATCAAAAATGATAACACGGATGCATTGAAGTCCATAAGATATGAAATTTGGAAATAAAAATTTTACAAGTTACTGTTTTCAAAGAATTTAAAATGAGACTAAAATTGGGCAAAGCCAAACTAAAAAATAACAATGAATGAATAATAAAGCAATGGAAGTAAAGGCAGATTAAAGAAAAACAAAGACTACAGGATTGGCCATTTCTGCTACAGGGAATTGGCAAATCTTATTAATGTATACATCAATTGGCCTAAAGTAGTTAGGTGAAATATCTTGGCTACTCTTGGGACCAAACGAGGATTGGCCATTCCTGCTACAGGAAATTGGACGTTGCAAGGAAATTGGGCAAAGCCAAACTGAATAATAAAGCAATGAAGTAAAGGCATATTAAAGAAAAACAAAGACTGTAGTATTGGCCATTTCTGCTACAGGAAATTGGCAATCTTATTTATGTAGACATCAATTGGCCTAAAGCAGTTAGGTGAAATATCTTGGCCACTCTTGGGACCAAAAGAGGATTGGCCATTTCTGCCACAGGAAATTGGACATTGCAGAGGATTGGCCATTTCTGCCATAGGAAATTGGACATTGCAGGTGTTGATTTGGACCAAGAGATGATAGAGACGGATTTATGTCATCTGTTACTCGTCTCCCTCACTTTCTTGTTCACTATTACTTGTGTATTTAGCCCATTTAAATGATATATCGAGGAATCTAAGACTCCTAAGCTTTTTAGGACATGGTTGTCATGGTTGGTAATCAAAATCAAGCTATCTAAGCTAAGGATATCTTTAAAGGGAAAAAACTCATCAAGTTGATGAGCATCATCCACATCATCTGAAACAAAAAGGATATGAGAATATTTGAGATAATCGATTCTTCACAATTGTCAGCTTGCACACTAGCTCAGATCCAAGGTTTAAAGGGAGAGGGTGGTCTCACACGATTTTGAGAACTTGAACTACGATTCCGAGTAGTGGTCTTCAGTTATAGAGAGGTGAAAAAAAGTGGACCTTAAAATTAAAAGTCAATTCGAGACTGCGTTGAAGATCAATGGGTTTGATTAAACGTGGCCTTTGATCAGATCATCGATAGATCACCTTGAGCACTCAGAAGAAGTGTTGTTGGAACTTGGAATCGTCGGGGAGATCGTTCCAAAGGAAACAAAGATTGTCAGATTACATTATAACTCTACGTTGAAGTGTTGGGTTGGGTACATAGTGAATAGTTAAAGGGTAAAACACACAAAAAAAAGGTAAGGTGAGTCCAAAGAATTCGAGAACAGAGGGTTATTGAGGATCTTGTTGAAGCGAGCTTAAAGGAGAATGGGAGGCCCTGCATCAAGTACTCAGTTACACTCACATTAGACAGACCATCTGGTATCACACTTCTCTTCCCTCCCTCTAAACTTGGACATGCAGGATTTATATCTATTTATTATGATATGATGGTCTACCTGCGGTTGGCAGGCAGTGGGTTCAAGTGCAAAGAACCATACATATATTGTTTCTTCAATGCTGCTGTTAAAATTCAGGCGGGTTACACTTCAGGAATCATCACTTCATTCTATGTAACTATGCATTCAATTCTCTGATCCCAAATTGACTCGTTCTATACATAAATGGCCTTATGATTCCCAGGAAGCTATATAAAAAGAAGCTATCTATATAGGGCAATTTAAAATTTGAAAAACTTGAATTTACCCTTTAATTAACCCACTACTTACAAACGTTAAAGCGGGACTCCGTATATAGCTATCTTCCTCAGTAGCAGAGATGGGAAGACAGACGACCAAGAATACACTTATTGAAAAGCAGGAGACCAGCAACAGAGACAAAGCAGTCTCTTTAGTCTCGTTGTAATCTTTCTACAACTCCTACCCACCTGTCTCAGGATTGGGCAGCTCTTCAATTATTTTTGAGAACGATATTGAGTTGAAGTTTCAGAGTTTTTGGAGACAGAATCATCAAATAATCCACCCGGAACATCACACTTTGTTGATAATATTTGCTGGCTGCTGGCGGGAATTCAATCAAGTAAACCCCGAATATCTCCAACGTATCGGGGCTCACTAGCCAGACATTAAGTTTAAGCTTTACTTTTTCAGCTGTTCTCTATCAATCGCATCTATGCTTATTAGGTGAATAAAAGGAAATAAAAGATTGGTTACTTAACATTGATTCAGTCACATTAATCAATTTTCTCTCTATTTAAGGGCCTAACTATCTCAATGGGAAGAAAGTGAAGCCTGCATCTCCATCCACACTCTTTCCTTCACTTTGCCACTCCTCCCACCAGAGACTATGGAAGGAAGGCGGCTATGTACCAGGATCGCCATTAGACAAAGATCAATGGAATGTGTTAAGCACCTAACTACTAGATACCATTTGGGAACAATCCCGGGGAAGCCTTAAAGTAGGAGACCAACGTGTATGAGAACGGGACAGGAGATGGACCAAATCTCATCGTCAGGGTACAATGATTATGTCTCTGGTTCGACTAAACCCAATTGGAAAAATAAACAGGCCTACAATACACAAACCCAAACCCAGATTAAGCAGTTGAAAACCCAAGAAGGAATTCCATTCCATACTTTACTTGTTATTGTTATTGTTTCTTTTATAATTTTTCTGCAGAAAACCCTTACTGGTTTTGGTTTAGCTATGTAGCACCCTTTAATGTAACACCCAATGACCTGACTTAATAGGAACACATACATCCAATATAGGCAGCTGCAGGCATAGCTGCTTGGAGATAGAGACCATAGTAGTCTGATATAAGCTAAAACGACTTTATAGGCATGGGATGTTCCGTTTTCCCTGAATTTAACCTTCAATTTCTATTCCTCTTTAAATAAAACCATGAATATTTCTTTATTTTCACATATTTCTTGAATTCAATCTACAATTTAGTGAAATCCCGATTCATTTATTTTACAATTTCAATTCCTGTTCTAAAAAAACCATGAATATAAAAAATAAAACATACCTGTGATGTACCTGGCTCTCTGATAGCTTCACAGCATCCTGTTACAGCTTAAGAGCATCCTTTTCTTAACAGCATCCTTCCTTAAACAGCATCCTGTTACAGCCCTAGACTCAGCCCACTAAAAAACTATTGACGAGCAGATTTTGGATAAGCCCTTCTAGCGAAATCTTAAAAAACCTTTTACAGTTTTCTGATTGATGGGCGTATTCAGTAATTGAATTTATTTCGCATGTTAAAAAAAAAGTAGGTCTTCTATGATGGGTAAAAGGGTCCTTGACAGGCCCTGAAGGCTTCAAATTTGGAGCCTGCATGTGAACTAGGGAAAGGAGAGTCAACCCAACTTGTTATACATTTACTCTTATTTCATTCTTCCTTGCTAAGCATAGAGAGCTAGTTGAACAATTTTTAGTGTTAAGATATTGCCCCTTGATGTGTGAGGGGGGATCTCATTGTATGGCCAATATACATTATAGGACCATGATAAAATGGTGGCGATGGTGGAGAGAGTGGAGAGGGCCACAGATGAATGGAGTTTCCTCGTTCGAACTACGGTGGCTTTTCCTTTGTATTACTTCTCAAAAATGGATGAGGTACATATAATCTTAGACATCTATATGGAATAGGTGAGCATACCCATGCTCACAACAATGTATTAAAAAATAAATAATGGGGATCAAGGATCAAAATATGGGATATGATCAATACATATACAAATGGTGATACATAATGGTGGCCTCAATGGGAGGTTGAATACAAATGCTGATTTGAAGAACTGATACATAGGAACAATGGAATTCTAATGGAATGCAATATCATCATGACTGATGCTCTAATGAATCTAGAGGTGTCCATAACTAGATGGACTCAATGACTGAGAGTCTGAATCTCGGTGGTACAATCTACAACATCAAGTATTGGAGATATATGGAAGCATGACACTGATGGGATTCTGAACACTATCACCAACGCAACCCGAAAATCACAAGGGACATGAGACTATATGGGTTCCAGAAATAGACTCACCAAAGTGCTAGAGTCGAGTTACAACCGGGGTCTTCAACCAAATAATGAACAGACCAATACCCTCTACGAATATCAATGGTGCGATGGTGTAGATGAAGTTGAGCATGTGAGACAAAACCAACCTGAAAGGAACTAATGAATCCTTTCAAGTGGTCCAAGGAACTCATCAATGAGGTGGATGAAACCAAGGTATAGGGACCTATGGGTCTATCCTATGGAATATATGTGTTTACGTTGACAGAGGGAGACCTACAACTAACAAGGAAATGATGTTTCCTTGATTAGAAGCGTGAGGGGGGTAAACAGAGATGTGGAACAATCAAGGGACTGACACACTGAATGGGGAATAGGGCCACGGGAGTATGAGGTGCTCAAAATTCCTTTGTTCAGAGTAAGAGGACAAAGATGACCTAGAAAAAAATGAAACTAACACATGGGAAAGGGATCATAGCTGTAAAACATGAAGATAATTGCAATGGGAAATCATGGGGTGGTAATTGGACTAGTGATATCCAGGGGATCCAAGGGAGACTCATTGTACAGTACTTTGAACAAAGATGACCCAATGGGGCAAAGCTTCCGTAAAGTGAGATTATATGTGGTGGCACCTAGAGACATCCTTTGGTCCTTCTTCATAGTTTAAGGAGCATGAAGAAGGGATATAAGTATGGTCAATATGATACTATGTCGTGGATATTTATCAATCCCGAGAAGGTAAATGCTTGATGGTGTTTTCATTTTTAGAGAGTCTGAAAACAGGAAGAAGACTCCAGTGGTTCTCTTTTTTGTAAATAGTCCCCTTAGCCCTGGAAAAGGATAAAAGTATACAAAGGAGATCTCTCCCAACCTAAAGGGTAGAGAGACTTCTTTAACGTAGGTAGTCCAACCGGGATGAAAAAGGTTAAACCTATACTGAGTGGATGGTCATTCAAATTATTTTACGAGCATGAACAAAACCAAGATTGGTCGGCCATTTTTTCTTGCTGAGAGGGATGGAAAAGATCTTAAAGGGAACCCATAATGAGAATTTTTGTAAGTTACAGCCCCAATGTTTGACAAAGCATAAAAGGATACAGAGGGAAACGTTCTGAGCTGGAAGGTTCTAGGGTGGTCCTTTTCTTTTAAATAGTCTTTGTAGTATGAAAAAGGAGATAAATGAGGCCACATAGACACCCTTTACAATAATTTAATGAGCATAAAAGGATGCAAGCATGTTCGACAATATTTTCGTTCTTTCGAGAGTCAGAAAAGAGCTTAACAGAAAATCTGTAATGATCATTCAAGAAAAGAGGAAGTTTTCGATGTACCAAAACAAGTTATGTTGTGAACATGGTTGATAGGAATAACAATGGAATACTTGATGGGGCCTCCTTATGGAACAATGAATGGTGGTAAAATAAGGCCAACTAGGAAGTATTGATGGATTGAAGGGCTCGTGAACATGTCATTACATGGGTGGGGTGATTCACATGATGGCACACAAATCAAGGTGAATTCCAAGAAATGGCCCAAAAAATCATAAGGAGAGCATGATACAAGGGTCTTATTAAAATATATAAGGCATACAACTGAACCTAGTGTTACAAACGGCATGAAAAATAGACGTTGTATGACTCTGTGGTGTAGAGAATAAAAACTGGAGCAAATGGAGGCCTATAAACAAGGGGGGACCACATGAGACTTGTAATTTTCATTGTACAATGCTGAGATGGAGTGGAGGACCCAAAAATACAACTACTAATTACTTTTGATTGGACCGACGGTTTTTAAATCTGTGACTTGCAGGTAAGAGCTCTCATCAAACCCAGCTTTTTATGTGGATTACTTTTTGGTTTTCCTCAATATAGGAGTCTTGGCTGAGACTGAAGGATTCTCGAGGTCGGGTCACACTTTTTGAAGGGAAAGGAGCGACCTAGGTCACACTTTTCAGGAAGAAAGGAGCGACCTAGTTGCACCTATAATGGAGACAGGTGCGACCCATATCGTACCTAATCAAGGGATAAGAGTGACCCAGTCACACTTGTTCAACCATTTTGAGAGACTTGGGTCGCACAAAAAGGATAAACAGGTGTGACCTAGCCTACAAAGAGGGTTCTCCGCATGACTAGGTCTGACAGTAACTGTGTGTATGTGCAGGATGCCTTAAGTCGCATGGCGAGAGTGAGAAATCGGAGACCTTTGAGGGGAGGTAAGTGAAGATATACTGATACAGGATACACTTGCCCGATGTGGGTTGTGGCAGTTCTTCTAGATCCCATTGATGCATTCAGAAAAAATATTGTTGGAGAAGCTTGTGAGGTATTGGGACTCAGAGGTTGAGTTGTTCATGATCTAGGGTGAGAAATTGGAGATCACCCTTTGTGATGTATACTTTTTGAGAGGCCTCCTAGTACTAGGTGTGATCGATGACATGACACCGAAGTTGCTAAGGGGGGTGTCAATGTATGACCTTTTCTCTAGGAGTTGTTATGCCTCAACATTTGTGCATAATTTGTACATACTGGTGTGTGACATTGAAAGTCTATAGACTCGAGCAGTGGCAGGGATCGTGTTGCACATACTAGGATTGACTACACCACACAAGATCTTAGGTGGTAAGCACTTGATGGTGGAGAGTTCACTGAGGGGAACCTACTATGGGTGGGATATGATGTACTTGACTATGGTTCATTTTGGGATGAACCGTGCTATCTCTATGGGAGGGGATTTCTGTTTCCCCTCGTTCTTTTTCTCATTTTTATTTGAGAGACTACCTACTCTATGACTGCATATGGCAGTGTGTGAGGGGGGCCCTCGCAAGCCTTAGATGATGAGGTCATGTGAGATGATGATTCGAGAGGGAGGAGGCTTGGTGGGTCAGCTTAGGCAGGTCTGGGGACCTGACAGTACATATACATGATGCTTTTTTGGTTGCTGTCATATATAGTTACTATCTTAGTGGTATCCAGATCATGTGTGTGATAGATACCAATGACATATTGTGTGCATGTGCAGATGTCAGGCCACACCCTCTAGCAGGATATTAGAGATGCATGGGCAGGGTGGAGGGTTTAGATCCACCTATTCACGGACATAGGGAACACCAAAGTGCTACACTATACTTATTGCGAGTAGATGTGGAGTGCTTACTGGAGGGGGTCATCGATGACGGGTGGTAGTACCTTGATGATGACTTGATTGCCGCATGCTACAAGGCTAGTCTAGAGTGGGTCTCCCTTATGAGGAGGATCTCAGTTGCTACTGAGTATGTCAGAGCAATGACACATGGTGATGTTCCTATGGAGGAGGAGGAGAGCTCCAACAAGGAGGAGGAGGAGGATGAGGAGACTAAGTCTGAGGAGGATGACTCTGACTAGCAACTGGTGATGCTTCCCCCAATGCATTGGTGCATGGGTATTGCTGTATGATATATATGATCAACCAAGAAAGTCGATGGAGCTTCTCATTTTGTAGTGAACACTATAATATGATATATATATGCACGTGAATGCACCTTTTTATGTGTTTTTATGGTTTTTTTATGAGTCTCTTTTATGATTATGGAGATTCCTATATGATTTATATGACATATGTATGGATGACTATATGATGATGCATGATGCATTTTATATTCTATATGTGATTATTGATGTTCCACTCTAGAACGGCATTAGGTATTTGGTATTCTACACTATTGAGAATTCTGGAAACATGCATGAATGAAATGGATTCAAAATTTCTAACCAAGTGTCTGGTGCGCAGGAACTTTCTAAAGAGACAAGGATCACGTACTCGACAGTAGTTATTCAACTGGGAGACAACTAGCTATGATTTTAAGAAGACATCAAGGCGACGTTCAGGAGACCAACAACACCATTGTACTTATCCTGGTTGTTGGTAGCCCCACCAACACACATTCCGTCGATATGGATCAAATAAAGTGACCAAGAATAAATGATCCATGCAGTCGAGGCAAGATTAGGTGTGACGTCCCCGACCCTTTGACCGGCAAAGAGGATGCTACCATACCAATATATATCCGGGAAACTAGCCCCATGAACATACACACATAAAAACTGAAATAAAATGCTTTAAAGTAAAACATGCGTACATTGTTACCATACAGTGGAAGCAAAACCATACATTCAATCATTTAGCATGTTCATCATTTTCATTAAACAACAAAATACAATTTGTAAATATGAGATAGTCAAGAATACTTATCTTATGAATAACTTGTCCCGCAACTAGCTACATCATTGCAACGTGCTCCTTAGTCTCTCAGCAACACTTCCACCCCCGAGCTGGGCATGATCCCCCAAGGAATAAGGAAAAAGTAGGCTTACACATAGCCAAGGATACACAAATCAGCCAAGTCAACTTAGTTGTGTTTATCAAGCCATCAAGGAGCTGGGAAAAGCTGAATGCTAAGATGGTGAGCTCATTGAAGAGCTAAGGACATCTACACCAGAACTAGCCTGATTTCTAGGACACCCACACACACCCAACATAAGGAAATCAGTCCCTTCTATGCTACACAGTCCCTTAGACCCTGACTTCCCTTCCAGTGCTATTCAAGGGTTGTGGACAAGAAATCCACCCCTCTAGCTCTGTCTGTGTGACTCCCAAACACATCAGGTTTATCAAGCAAATCAAGCCTTCATTCCCACTCCAACACAGTCCGAAGACCAACCACTGCATGCACGTAGCAAAATAATCGATTCACAACTCTGACTGGGGAATTTGATTCTTGAGTCGTTCTTGGCCCTATCATGACCAAACGACTCATAAGAATCTACAACAACCCAAAACGCAAATGAACCCACATCAAACCAGAAAATCATGGGGAAAACAATAGCCCCTATCTCAACATTGAGGCAACAGGAAATACACAACCCAAGTTGGAAAGGATATTTGACTCTCAGCTTGGACAAGGGGAAAACATATACACAGAACCACAAGCCGGTGAGGAAAATGCATACACAGCAAAAATTGTGCCCCTGAGGCCGCTCTTCTAGCTCGTTGCATGAGGAAAACAACGAAGAATTCCAACCTCTGCGTGAGCAGAAGAGAGAACGATTGTATCCACGTGGGGATGGATGAGAGTGGAAGAAGAATTGACATCTTGTTTTCCCTGCCCACGTGAAGTGAAAGATTCTATTGGTGGAGTGTGCATGTGGGAAAGGACTGACAGTCCTTCCACACCCCATTGGCTGCCAATAACTGCCCCAACTAACAACAGAAGGTTTTAATGTGGTAGTTGACTGATGAGACAAGTAAAGGTGAGTAAGTTAAAAGGGGTTTTACAGCTGACACATGGCTTTTCCCCATAGGCTCAAAGTTTAATAATTCCCCCTCCTTATCCTTAGGAAAATCGTGCCCTTTTCATTATGGTTGCATTGCATAGCTGGTTGGGGTTCATTTTAATTAAAAAACATATTTACATAATGCCAAAACTATAATGTGCCATATACCACGATATACCATCGGCAACGATTTAAAGAAAACGGGGTCAAAACTGGGGTGTTACATTCCCCTCCCCCTTCAATAGCACTATCCTCAGTGCTTTACAAAATTTGAACAAAATGCTACACTGGTATCGCCTCAGTGTTTTGCAAAATTGAACAAAAATGGATGTGCCAATCACATGGCATCCTCCAGCTCTCACGTAGCCTCTTCAGGACCGTAGTGCTCCCATTGCGCCTTTACTTGCCCTATGTCTCAGTTTCGGAGCATTGTGACCTTCATGTCGAGGATTCACATTGGCTCTATTTGGAGCTCTCCCTTGGGTTCCACCTGAATCACATCCCAATATATCACAGGGTTAGGATGATGTACATATTTCTTAAGCAAAGAAACATGAAAAACATTATGAGCTCTAGTGCTAGCAGGAAATGCAAGTCTATATGCAACTGGCCATATTCTTTCAAGCACTTCAAATGTCCCATAATATCTTGATGATAGCTTGGCACAACTTCCAAGCTTCAAGGAACTCTTATTTTCCTTCACTATGAGGTAAACATGATCCCTAACACTGAACTCCATGTTCACCCTATGCTTATCTGCATAGCTTTTCTGTCTATCATGTGTTGCTTTCATATTCTACCTAATATTTACAACCTCCTGCTCCATCTCTTTGAGCAATTCAGGACCAAGCACAACCCTATTCACAGGATTATCCCAATTCACTGGTGTCCTACACCTTCTCCCATACAAAGCTTCATATGGACTCATCCCCAAGGATGCCTGCTATCCATTGTTATAAGCAAACTCTACCAAGTGTAAGTAATCTTCCCACTTGGTTGGTTTGTCCATCACGTACATGCGAAGCATATATTCCAGTACTTGATTAAATCTCTCTGTCTGACCATTAGTCTGAGGATGGTATGCAATGCCGAAGTTTAGCTTCGTACCCAAATCTGTAACCTTTCCAAAAACTGGAAGTGAACTTGACATCTCTGTCAGAGACTATTGCCTTAGGCAATCCATGTAATTTGAAAATATCCTTAATGAATATATTTGCAATGTTATTAGTCTTATGTGTAGACTTAACCAGTATAAAATGTGTTTCCTTTGTCAACTTGTCTACCACAACCATTATGGAATCATGTTGTTTCTAATTCATTGGAAATCCCGTAATAAAATCCATGGAAATAACTTCCCATTTCCATTCTGGAACTGGCAAAGGCTGCAACAATCTAGCCGAGTGTTGATGCTCAACCTTTGCCTGCTAACATTTCATGCACCTTGAAATGTATTCAACCATATATTTTTTCATTTCTATCCAAAAGTACTATTTTCTGGTGGTAGCAATTGTCTTCTAGTATCTTAGGTGACCAGAATACGAAGCTTGATGGATTTCATCCATAACAACTCTCCTCAACTCTGCTACATTTGGAATATAAATTCTTCCTTTATAAGTAAGAAGTCCATCTTCTTCCAATTTATATTCCTCGTACCTCTTCTCAAGACTTTGTTGTTGTAATTTTTCTTTTACCAGCTCATACAATTCATCTCTAGCAGTATGGTTAACAATCTACTGGCTCAAACCTGATTGGAAAATAGTAAGAGATGCCACATTCATTTCTCGCACCTTCCTGTTGAGTGCATCATCTACCTTATTCTATTTTCCCTTTATGTGCTTGATTTCAAAATCAAACTCACATAAACACTCCATCCATCTCGCTTTCCTAGCATTCAGAGTAGGATGATCAAATAGATACTTCAGACCACAATGGTCTGTCCTTAGTTCAAATCTTCTACCCATCAAGTAATGCATCCACATCTTGAGGGCATGTACTATGGCTGCAAGCTCTAGACCATGAGTGGCATAGTTCTTCTCATTCTCCTTCAGCTTTCTCTACTCGTAACATATCATGTGGTTGTCTTGCATAAGGACTCCTCCAAACCCTTGTTCGCATGCATTGGTACACACCACAAAATATTTCTCTGGGTCTGCAACTTTCATACTGGTGCACTAGTGAGAATATTCTTCAATTGCTGGAAGCTTTCTTCACACCTCGACATCCGTTCAAACTTTATCCCCTTTTTTTGTAAAGAAGTGATGGCATGTGCAAATTTGGAGTATCCTTCAATGAATGTCCTATAGTACCATACAAGTCCCATAAAATATCTTACATCTGTCACATTTCTTGGAGTAGGCCAATTCATAATGGCTTCAATCTTTTCAGGGTCCATAGATATACCCTCTTCTGAGATAATGTGACCCAAATACTGAATTTTATCTCTATAGAAGTCACACTTGCTTAGCTTTGCATATAGCTAGGGATCCTGGAGCAATTGCAATGTCAATCACAAATGTTCTTCATGCTCTTCCTCATTCTTAGAATAAATAAGAATGCCATCAAGGAAAACAAGAACAAACTTGTCCAAATACCTGCTGAAGACACTATTCATAAGGCACATAAATGTAACGGGTGCATTTGTGAGACCAAATGGTACCACTACAAACTCATAGTGTCCATACCTTGTTCTGAATGTTTTCTTATGAATTTCTTCATCCTTGATTCACACCTGATGGTAACCAGACCTCAAGTTGATCTTGGAAAATACCTTTGCTCCTCTCATTTGATCAAAGAGTTCATCAATCCTAGGCAAAGGATATTTATTCTTCATAGTAACTTTGTTCAGCTATCTGTAATCAATACACAACCTAAGTGTACCATCTTTCTTCTTTACAAATAGAACTGGTGCTCCACAAGGAGACACACTCGGCCTGATATACTTCCTTTCCAACAACTCTTATAGCTACATCTTCAACTCTAGCATATCTGGTGTACTCATCCTATAGGGTTCCTTGGACACTAGTGCTGCTCCTGGCACAAGTTCAATTGTGAAATAAATGTCCCTCTTTGGAGGAAGCCCTGGAATCTCGTTAAGAAACACATCCCTGAATTCCTGTAACACCTGATAATCCTCCAACCTAGGAGTGTCATCCCCTGTTTCCTCCAAAATATGAGCTGCATACAACTGGAAACCTTTCTTACATAACTTCTTCAACTACATTGCTGAGTACTGAAATCACCTTTGGAATACCTTTTACCACTACTAGGTTCCCTTCTTCATCCATACATTTAAAATTCTTATTGTAACAGTCAAGGTTTACCCTGTGAGCTTCTAACCAATCCATTCCAATGAGAACATCATAGGAACCAAGTGGTAGAACATTCAGATGTACACAAGTGACCAATCCATTCATAACCAATGGACATTTCTCTACCACTTCACTAACCTTTCTCTTAGTTCCAGTGGCTAGCTGAACCAACCAAAATTTTCTATGCTTTACTTTCTTAAAAGCACAAATCTCCACTACTCTAGGGGTAATGTAACTGTGAGTAGAACTAGGGTCAATCAAAATAGAAACAGATTGCTCAACAATCTTTCTTGCAACTTCAACCACAGTTGACTAGTGATCTTCTTGGAGGTCCTCCAGTGCTGCATAGATCCTAGGGAAGACCCTTGCTACTTGACCCACTGTTTCTGCTTCTTGAATATTGTAAGTTTTCCTTGCACTCTCATTCTCAAGTGGAAAACTTTTGCACATGTGGGGTCCTCCACATTTCCAACATTGGAGTGGTCCTCTATTCTGCTGTGGATCTTTAGGCTTTTCTTCTATCACTCCAAGTGGCTTACTCATAGCTTGGGATGGCTTCTTTTGCTGATTCCTGAAGTTAGAAGGTTTGAAACCTTTCTTTATTTGGTCAAACTTCTCATTCTTCTTGTCCTTCCATGCCTTGTGGTAATCATTTTTACCTTTGCTTTGCTCATAGAAATACGTAGCCTTACTTATTGCTTCTTCAAGAGTTCTAGGTTCATAAAACTCAATTCTATCTTTGTAATACTGAGGCAATCCACTCAGAAAACGTTGTACCTTCACTTTTTCATCTTTGATATACCTGGCATACCACAACAATTCCAAGAACTTATTCACATACTCTTCCATGGTCTGTTATCCCAATCTTGGCTCATGGAACTCCTTAATCTTGTCATCATAATATCTGTCAGAGAGGTATTTCTGATTGAAATACTTCTTTAACTGTTTCCACTTAAGTCTCCTTTCACTGATCCTCTTTACTTTCTTGAAGTGTTCCCACAAAATGGATGCTCTTCCATTTAGATTGAATATGGAAACTCTTGCCTTCATGTTTCCCAAATAATCCTGAACTTGGAAGTACTTTTTTATCCCAAGAAACCAAGCTTCAGCCTCTTGTCCAGTCTTTACCTCACTGTCAAATGTAGGAGGTTTATCCTTTTTAAATTCATCCTGAGAGCGATCCCTATGGTGCCTCTTTCTCTTTCCCTTGCGAGAAGAAGAGCTTGAATCCCCGCTGGATTTTTCGGAGTAAGATGATCCACTAGAATTGCTTCTTATTCTCCTAGTATTGCTCTTACTACCTTCTGGTTTTACTGTACCCTGTCTATAGTCTATCTTCCTTTGCAAGTCTGTCAAACTCTGCAACATAGCAGTATTCAACTGATGCTGCTCTTCCTGGGCTTTAATCAAGCTTCTCATGGTGGCTGCAATATCTGGCAGTGTCTCTTGGAATCTCCTTCCATTAGAATCTATGTCATCATTTCTAACTCGGACATTTTCTCCCATGACATCTCATGCACGCTTGGGTATACTTCTGTCTAGGCTATCCAGTGTATCAGATGAGCTTCTGGCTAAGTCCTCCAACATATCGAGTGGGCTTCAACCTAAGTCTTTCGATGTTTTTCATACTTAGAAAATTTTCGTTGAAATTTTCTGTCATTCACATTTCTTCCTGCTGGGCAGAGGGAAACCTGCCTCTATCATTGATTCTTCACGGACCATTCAGGCCTATGCTATAACATGAGCTCTGATACCACAAACTATGACATCCCCAATCCTCTGATTGACGAAGAGGATGCTACCATACCAATATATATCTGGGCAACTAGCCCCATGAACATACACACATAAAAACTAAAATAAAATGCTTTGAAGTAAAATATGCATACATTGTTACCATACAGTGGAAGCAAAACCATAAATTCAAGCATTTAGCATGTTCATCATTTTCATTAAACAATAAAATACAATTTGCAAAGATGAGATAGTAAAGAATACTTATCTTATGAATAGCTTGTCCCGCAACCAGCTACGTCACTGCAACGTTCCACCCAACCATAGGCTAGTGTTCTCCTTAGTTTCTCAGCAACACTGCCACCCCCAAGTTGGGCATGATTCCCCAAGGAATAAGGAACAAGCAGGCTTACACATAGCCAAGTATACACAAATAAGCCAAGTCAACATAGTTGGGTTTATCAGGCCATCAAGGAGCTGGGAAAAGCTAAATGCTAAGCTGGTGAGCTCACTGAAGAGCTAAGGAAACCTACACAAAAACTAGCCTAACTTCTAGGACACCCACACACACCCAACACAAGGAAATCAGTCCCTTCTCTGCTACATAGTCCCTCATACCCTGAATTCCCTTCCATTTATTTTCAGGGGTTATGGAGAAGAAATCCATCCCTCTAGATCTATCTGTGTGGCTCCCAAACACACCAGGTTTATCAAGCAAATCAAGCCTTCATTCCCACTCCAACACAGTCCGAAGACCAACCACTGCATTCACGTAGCAAAACAAGCGATTCACAGCTCTAACTGGGGAATTTGATTCCTAAGTCATTCTTGGCACTATCGTCTCCAAATGAATCATAAGAATCTATAGCAACCCAAAACACAAATGAACCCACATCAAACCACAAAATCATGGGGAAAAAAACAGCCCCGATCTCCACATTGAGGCAACAGGAAATACACAGCCCAAGTTGGAAAGGAGATCTGACTCTCAGCATGGACAGGGGGAAAAAATATACATAGAACCAAAATTTGTAAGGAAAATGTATATGCAATAGAAAGCATGCCCCTAAGGCTGCTCTTCCAGCTCATTGCGTGATGAAAACAATGAAGAATCCCAACCTATGCGTGAGGAGAAGAGAGAACGACTGTCTCTGCGTGAGGATGGACGAGAGTGGAAGAAGAATTGGCGTCCTATATTCCCTACCCACATGAAGTGAAAGAGTCCGCTGGTGGAGTGTGCATGTGGGCAAGGACTGACAGTCCTGTGACACACCACTGCCCAGCAATAACTACCCCAACTAACAATAGAAGGTTTTAATGTGGTAGTTGACTAATGAGACAATGAAAGGTGAGTAAGTCAAAAGGGGTTTAACATCTGACACATGGATTTTCCCCATAGGCTCAAAGTTTAATAATTCCCCCTCCTGATCTGTAGGAAAATCATGCCCTTTTCATTATGGTTGCATTGACATAGCTGATTAGGGTTCATTTTAATTAAAAAGCATATTTACATAATTCCAAAGCTATAATGTGCCGTATATCACGATATACCATCAGCAACAATTTCAATTGCCGAAACATGACACAACCAAATCGATCATGTGGCTTTTGCCTTTAGCTCCACACCACAATCAATTACATTATATACATCTTATACATTTAAAGCAAATGGGGTCAAAACTAGGGTGTTACATTAGGAGACCATCTACTTGATCCATCAGTGAAACCAACAAAGCGAGGTAAGGTAGGATCCATATGGAAGAACCAAGGAAAAAAAATGTGAGACTCATGGCAATAACAATGCAAAAAAAAAACTATGACACAAAGGTACTTCATGGTGAGCCACATGAGGCATAAAGCCTCTTGAGGTAAAGCCCATTATGGATATTCTTCAAGAGGTGGCCATCAAATTCAAAAAGAATGTATTCCCTCCTGTCGAGACATCCGTGGATGACATATGGGCCATACCACATGGAATCAAACTTCCCTTTTTCCTAACTTATCATTGTCTTGGTCATAGATGAGAAATATGCCCCCCTCGCTAAAGGTGCGTGGGTGGGTGTGTGAGTCATAGTGGGACATCGACCGAGTCTTAGCTACTTCGATCATTTGGAGAGCAGCACAATGATCCTCACTGTTCTATTCAAGCATAAGTAGGTGTTGTTCTAATGACAGAGTATCAGGTAGAAGTTCGAAAAGAAGGAGGAGTGATGGAATTAGGCATTCGGTGGGAAGAACCAATCCCACACCATGGGCTAAAATCGGTGGTGGTCTCAAGGATCTCTCTATCATCACGATAGTGGTGCCACGATAGATGAGTGGGATATTCCGTGATCAATGAGGAGGAAGAACTGCTAGGAGTAGAGATCGTGTAGATGATGTTGGCAGTGTCTAAGGAAGAAACCAGAAGGTGGATCTCCTCAAGGATGGTAATGTCGGTCTCATGGGAATGTGTGCAAAGGTCACTAAGGAGCGACCGACACTCGGGAAAGTTTTGGAAATAGTGTCAATAATGACCATATTGGCCACAAATTACACATGGGTTGTTGGTTCGTAGCGACTTGTTCTTGACCACGGGTAAGGCTGAAACATTGACAACTAGGATGTCATTAGTCTCATCTACAGAGCGCATTTGGGTGTGTAGGATAGGAAAATCAGGACAATTTTGCGTCGCAAGGCCTTGGACATCATATAAATCACATGTAGGAGTCGGATGAGGTTTTTTTATGCTTTGGTCACCTTTACCCCAACATTCTTTGAAGGAGGAGGGACAAGAGTATGGATAGGAGTATTCATTGGTGTCCCAAGAGGTGGGTGAGCTTTCATCTCAATAGGTTGGATAGGAGTCAAAACAACCTAAGGGGTCAGGGGTGGGGTAGGTGGATCGAGGTACCACACAAGAATACCTAAAGTGAAACCAGAAATTTTGAGAGTAGCCATGATAGGCTTGCTCACAATGTCGGATGGTGGAAATAGAATGGGATCATGTGGATAGGTAGTGGACCCTAATAATTTCCCATGGTTTGTGGTTGGGGTTGTGAGGAGGTTGGAACACTATGGTATGTCATATTACAAAAATATAATATATCATTTGGCAAAGGAGGAGGTGGTAAGGACAAAAAGGTTTCTGTCATACGAGCGTTGGAAAACAAGCCTAGGCCAACGACAGATAGGGATGGTATGGACACATTGTCAATGATAGTGTCGATAGTAGGAAGGATGTGTTCCAGTGTGGCTGACCCCTTTGGATCATAGTATGTCATATGGTTGATGGTCATGATATTCCCATCATGAGGGAACATCAAGAGTCGAAAGATGGGAGAGGAAACGACTCACATTGCATACATATAGCTATGTCCTAGGAGGAGGTTGTAATAGAGTTCACCCTTGACAAACTCAATGTAAATCGACATTGTTTTGTCGGCTAACTCAATAGGGAAATTCGTGAGGATTCCTTGGGGTTGAGTAGAGTGGCCATCATAGGTGCGAAGGGTGGTGGAAGAAGGTTGAAGGGTCAAGGATCCAAGTTTCTGCCAAACAAAGGTTGAAATAAAACAAGTGGCCACCCCTTGATCAATTATGCAACAACGAATAACTAATTTTGAATCATGACTAGAACTTGGAAGGAGATGGATGATGGCCTCTAGTGTTCTACTTGATCCAGGTTGAAGGTGATCAACCTAGAATCAATGGGATCGATGACACCTAACACAGATAACAATGCTTTCTTTGTAAAGGATAGGTTTTAAGAACTTCTAGAGAAGACATGGTTGTGGGAGACTGGCCCAAGTCATCAACAATACTGTAGTTTAGCACACTACTGGTAGTGGCGTTGTTCATAACGTAACACAAAGGGAACCAAGGGACTTTGGCAGTCTCATCCGTGGGGGGCCTCATCAAATGAAAAGACACATCTAGAGAAGTGGAAGTAGATGTCACAGAGGGGTCAATAGTTTCTGTGGTGGGACCATACTCATTTCTCTGAGTCTGGAGGTTGACATCATACGATAATGTCATGAGGTGATGGACACCAGAATCAATGGTTTGAACCACAGAAGTGGTGATGAGAGTTTAAGGGGAAATGGGTTGTGTTGAAAGCATTACTTGGTGTGGTAGGTGGTTTTGAAGCACCATAGGTGGAGGACCCGGTGGTGTTGGGTTTGGTTGAGCCGGAGCAGCTGCATTGGGGTCACACTGATTGTTGTTTTGGATTAAATGGTGGATGTGATTCAAGTGAGGACACTGATGGGTGTAATGGTCGTAAGTGTTACAAATGGTGCAGGGATGATTAGTCTGCAACTGTGGGTTATTCCCAGGTCAAGCGAGGTGCTAAGGATTTTGTGTAGGGGGGTTGGTGCCGTTATTAGTCAGAGGGTTGGATTATTGGCCACCTCCATGAGTCTAGTTATGTTGAGGCCTGGAAAATCATAGGTTCCAACAGTTAGGGATTCTCCCCAATAATGTTCCCAACTATCCTGTTATTGTTTGGTATGGGGAATCCGTCTGGTTTACGATCTGGCTACCAGAGGTCAAGTGACAAAATAAAGGGTTTTACCGGTTACGGCTCGATCCGCCGTGTGTATTTTTTAGTTTTTTATTTTTAAGTATGATGTACAAGTGCCTACCTAAGAATGTAGATTGGTAGAGATTACGAAGATCGGTCACAATGTGATGCATAGGTTCTTACCTCTCGTCTTAACTCTCTCACATCTAAATCACACATAGCAAGAAACTAAAACTAAAACCTATCCCTAGGGAGAAATATTATCATTTATCAATGAGTAATGTATTTCTGCGAATGCACTAAGAAAAATCCCAGATAGTTGTTCCTTATTTCAAAACACATGAGCATTAATAGATATATGAACAATAATATAGCTTATTGTTTATGAAAATCCTTCATTACTCACAGTGGAAATTTCATAGAATAAACTAGAGTGCATTCATAATAGGAACATAGGTTCAAAGAGTTAGAACGATCTCACATTTAATGGACACAAGCTGGAAATGAAATAGTTCACATTCAACAGATCCATAGCACAGTATTTGAAAAATTCCACCAAGCTTTCTCCAATAGGAAACTTGTAATTCTTTATTGCAAAAGGAAATAGTTCTTCTTACAACATACTCTCACAAATATATCTAGGAAAATGTCCCCTCTCTACATCTAACTCTCCTATATTTATACAAAACAACAAAACCTTTGGGCTCCCTCAACCATTCAATCCCACAATTTTGTCTTTTAGTGAGTGCTGTACAATACGCTACATTAAACTAAAATTTAATAGCACTTTTATAAAGAGGGACCAGTTTGGTCACTGATGAAATTTTCCCAAACCGGGGCCTTTGCTACTATTTATTTGTTGAGATCTCAGACCCTCACTTTCTCCTTCGCTTTCTTCATCTCTACGTCTTCATTTCTTTCTCTTCCTTCATTGTGCCCTCCTTTCTTCAGCTTTGTCTTCTAGACATATCTTCTTTGTAGCAACAATCACCTTGTCATGAAAATAGGATATTTTAGACCATTTAGTGTTTAATAAAGTAACACAAACGGTATCAATACATGCATTCTGTAGAATGAAATCTAAACAATATTAATGCATGAAAAGAAAACATGATAATGCAAAGAAAATCCTGCAAGCTTGGTCTAAAAATCCTCTAAACCCACCGTCCAACTAAAATCACAATCCCGATAGAACATACTCCTCATCTTAATCCAGGCTGCATCTGAACTAATTCGAAACCCTCCAATGAAAGCATGAACCAATACAGTGTAACCGCCACTTCTTAAGAAACCAAAACCTAAGCTGCACTCTTCCTCTCAGAAAAACCCCGAATCGACTAGGACCCACAAGAAATCTCTGCCATTCCATAAAATAGTGAAAAAACACACCAAAACGGTGGGAAAACCCTAAATCGGTGGTTGAAACCACTATAACATCAAACGAAAACAAAACTCTCATTGGCAGGAAAAAGCACTATATGCATTGCCAGGTTATTTCACTAAGCAGCCGCAATGTCAGAAAACATATAGACTGAAGGTTCAGACTGAAGGTTCTGCAAACAACATAAAAACATCAGTGGTCGGCAACTCTAAAGAGAAAGGTCAAAGCTCAGAACCACTAATCATCGGCGATATAGTTTACTCGAAAGCTACAACGACATATGTCAAACCAACTATGGGTCCCAGTAATCATGAAACCATCGGCAATCGGAATCTTTAACTACTATGCATCGATGGATTCCACATCTATCAGCAAACAGGACCTCTAAACATCGGGCCCATAGGTCACTATGCAGCTGCAACAATTGGAAGTAGATAGACTATGGGTTCCGCAACAAAGAAAACTATCAGCAATAGAAAGAACTAAGGACTATGAATTGACGAGTTTAAAACTTAACACAACCACCGTGTCGGCAATAAAAAAGACTAGCCCCTCGATCAAAGTTAAACATTATAGCGATAAAGCAAAAATAAAGATTTAACAATAAAACCAAAAGACCACGTACATCACACTGCGAAAATAGGGCTTTCCATAGGCAACATTGAGAACTAATGCCCTGATTCATTGTTCAAATGACTTTCAACAGCTATAAAATCAAATCATCGAACAACAAAAGGTTTGAGCATTAAAACCACGGAATCGGTGAGGACAAACTGTTCATCGAAACGTTCTCATTTCACCTCCAAAACAACAGCGAAAAAGAGAACTAAAGCTCCGACTCAAACATAAATAGACTTCCGATAGCGAGGAAGGAAATCATTCAGATCAAAAGGACATCATTTTCAAATCAAACTTTAAACTCCACAGTCAAAAGCATCAGCTGGATAAAAGGTAATTATTCAACTTCCGAAATGAAAGAAAGTAGTCTACCTCAATTCAACCTCACAAAATCCAAACTTGTAGCGGAATGACAACAGAGTTCAGGAATCCAAAACAAATCCAGGCAAGATAAAATCAAAAGGAGGGTACAATTTTTTTTTTAAATTTGGGAAAAAAGGTTGTAGCTGCAACAATTGGCGACTATCTGGTGAACACAGATCTCTGGACAACTTCTTCTTTGAGTAACAGACTATTTGACAATAAATACCAACATGTCAAATTCTTCTAGGTGTCTGGATTTTCCAAATGGCAAATGTATGTACTTTTAATGATAGTCCAATTTAGGGAAAATGGAAACCAATATTTCAATGTCTAGATAACTCTTTTGAGGCCAGGGATATGAATTTCATTTTTCACCTCTGTCTCCAGGTAGCTCCCAGTTTGGACACCATAGGATTGTAACATATGGTAAACAATAATATTCGTTTGTTCCTCATTCCCATGCCATTTTGCACTTTTGTGCTTCTGGACTTTTTGTCCTTTCTGAGTCCTCCTGCATGCCTTTCTTTTTTAATTTTTTATTCAAGCTCCTCTATCCATAGTGTCAGTTCTCTACCCACGCCTGTAAATATGACAACATGTATGTTGAGGGGCTAGGCTTGACTACAAATTGAAAAGGCCTACCCATTATCTAGATCTATGAAACTTGAATTAAAAACTATATATGAAACTAACTCTACTATTTTACAGTCAATCTCATGAGCCCGTGAAAATCGGAGGAGATCAGGCCGGGTGTCATATATGTTAATGGCTTCTTCCGCTTTGTAGTTTCCCAGTTCTAGCTCAATTAGATAATTTCCCAACACAAAATTCACTGGTTCATTTTTTTATTCCAATTGAGTAACATTGTGTTTCATGTGGGGCTCTCTTAATATTTTTATCTAATTTAGACTTCCCTTATGAGGCAACAACAGATGTGACCAATCTATTGCAAAATATCCATTTAGCCTTGTCGACCAGTCTCGATTTAAAACAAGTCCATAAACATCTGGGATGTCGGCTACTACAATATCAATGTACTAACATACCTTTTTATTCGCAGATAAGTGAATCAGAACATCTTCCATTTCCATGACTACTTTCATAGTGGTCCTGTATAGATGAATAACCTGCCAGGTAGTTGGTTTAGGTTGTCCATTGATCTTCTTGTAGACTGAAAGTGGCATAACATTGACTGCTGGCCCTGAGTCTACTAAAAAATTGTGCATATTATGGTTTAAAATATCAAAAGTCAGGAGGAATGGTCGGGTTTTAAACCTAGCCTTACCTCCCACACTTGCTTCAACAATTTCTTCTATAGGTTGGTTGCTAGTGGGAAGCTCTTCCTATGGTACTTGAAGTGATTTTAACAATTTTTCTTTTTGTTGAGGTACATTATAGATTTCAAATAATGAAATATTTGCCTTATCCCTTTTAATGTCCTCCACAATATCATACCCCATCTTATGTTTTACATTATCAACCTTCTCTTCAACATGCTTAACAGGCATGTTGATTTGCTTTGGATCTTGACTGGTAATGGTAAACTCAGGAATTTTATCAGCTCTAGTGTTCTTCCATATTTTCTTCATATTCTCTTGAAATTTATTAATCTTTGGAAGTATTGAATTGTCTTTATTGAACAAACCTTGACTTCTCGTTGTCACATTTGTTTCTGATGTTTCTTCCTGTTTCAGTGAACCTTCCTCTTCTGTATCAAAAAGTGAGACACAATCCCATAAAACCAGAGCATCCTCTTCTTTTTTTTCTCTGGATTTATTACCCTTTTCTTCCTCATCATCAGCTTCTCTTAGTTTGGGTTCCAATAGCTGATTCATTACTAATGTAATCGAATTTATCCATTTGGGACAATTTTTCTCAAAATGGGGCTGCTGATGAAAGGTGAAAAAATTATCCATACCTACCTTAGTTAAATTCATTGATGCGGGAGTGTGTGGAGGAGGTTTAGATTGATTGTTGTCTTCTCTCCTTTCATAGTAAGGCTTATATGCTTTCTGAGCCTCCTTTTATTTTTCCAAATCTATCACTCTGTTAGATAGCTTCTGCATCATTTTCAACATTCCTTCAAAGTCATGTGACTGCTCCTACTTAGGCTTAGTCACTAACAAGGCTTTCTTACCAAAAGTTTTTTCTCTCGACTGCTCAGGATAATCTTCTATGCTCTATTTTTCAGCCTCTACTCTCTCAGCTTCTTCATAAGTTTCTGATAACATAGGTTTGACTGTCATCTTGGAAAACATGGCCAAGTCAGGCCCTAGAGCTGAAGTATATTATTCAATCAGAACTTTATCAGAGGGCTTATCAGCTGCATAAATTTTTTTAAGATAAGCAGCAAACCTTTGAGTGAAACTATGCACTTTTTCTTTTCTTTTCTTTCTTTAAAGTGCATAACCCTTTCATTAGAGCTACATGAGTTTTCTGGGCTGCATATTTACTTTTGAATATTCTTTCAACTGTATCCCAGTCTGTGATTGAGTTTGCAGGCAAAGCAAAATACCATGAGGCTACTGCTCCTTTTAGGGTATGTGGAAACAATCTACAGACTACATCTTCATGTTCTCCATCCGTTAGTCCTTCTATATCCAAGTAGAAACTTTGTAAATGATCGTCAACCAAAAATTTTTCACTTGGGTCAAACTTAGGCAACATTTTCTCAAAATATTGAGGCAAATCATGCAAAGAATGTGCCAGGTTTAAAGGTGACCTAGCCTTCCAAGCAGGCGGTGGATTTGGTGGGCTGGGTGGCTGATTTGTGTTTACATTTGCCATGATTTTAAGTGGAGAGTGAGGTGGTGAATGAACAGGGGTATGAACAGGTGAACAAAAATTTGTATCTGGGTCCAACTGATTCAGAGTTGAACAAATTTTTGTAAAGTTGTTTCTACCAGTTCTTCAAAATATTCAACCAAAACTGCGTCTTCCAATTTAGGGCGATATTTCATCCGATATTCTCTTCTGGGTCAAACAGGAAGAATTGGTAATCCTCCAATCTTCTTCACATAAGCCCTAGTAAATCTTCTCAGATCATCAACTACTTCATTATCAACAGGATACAAAATCCCTTTACCCTTCTCTTGAAGAATTGGATTAGGAAACAAACTGCTCTCAAAACTGTTACCGATGGAATAATTTCAAGGAAATGGATTTCCTCGGCCAGCCATGCACTGGTGGCCCTCCTTCTAGCACCAAAAACTATTGAGGCCTGCAAAATTGCAGGTGACAACAGTTAGGGATTCTCCTGAATAACATTCCCAACTAGCCCGTTATTGTTTGGTATGGGGAATCTGTCTGGTTTACGGTCCGACTACCATAGGTCAAGTAACAAAATATATGGTTTTACCGGTTACGGCTCGGTCCACCATGTGTATTTTTTTGTTTTTTATGTTTAAGTATGATGTGCAAGTGCCTATCTAAGAATGTAGATTGATAGAGAATATGAGGAGTGGTCACAATGTGATGCGCAATTTCTTACCTCTCATCTTAATTCTCTCGCATCTAAATCACACACAATAAGAAATTAAAACTAACTATCTAACCTATCCCTAGGGAGCAAGATTATCATTTATCAATGAGTAACGTATTTATGCACATGCATTAAGAAAAATCACAGATAGCTATTACTTAATAGATATATGAACATTAATAGATATATGAACAACAAGATAGCTTATTGTTTCTGAAAAGCCTTCATTACTCACAATGGAAATTTCATAAAATAAACTAGAGTGCATTCATAACAAGAACCTAGGTTCAAAGAGTTAGAATGATCTCACAATTAATGGACACAAGCTGAAAATGAAACAGTTCACATTCAACATATCCATAGCATAACATTTGAAAAATTCCACCAAGCTTTCTCTGACAGGAAACTTGTAATTCTTTGTTGCAAAAGGAAATAGTTTTTCTTACAACATACTCTCACAAATCTATCTGGGAAAAATTCCCCTCTCTACATCTAACTCTCCTATATTTTAACAAAACAGCAAAACCTTTGGGCTACCCCCGGTGACCTTTGGGCTCCCTCAACCATTCAATCCCACAATTTTGTCTTTTAGTGAGTGTTGTACTATACATTATGTTCGCACCAGAATTTTGAGCCCCCAAATCGAGCGAGGGGAGGCTGCTCTCAGGAAACAACAGAATAACTTTAGACTGCACCTTTGGCCCTGTGTAGTCAGAGAGGGATCTCTCACTTGTCACTGGAGTATACTCCACATAAGGTTGTCAGTCTTGTGTGTCACCAGAGTCTACTCCACATAGGATTTTCAATCAGCGTAATCAGGGGGCTAGGATCCTGAATGGGGAAAAGTATGTTGAGAAAGGTGCATGGTGGGATTATCGGGGGCAAGGGACCATGGGAAAATGGAGTCGAGACTTGCATAAGAAATTATTACAAATGGAAAGAATGACGTAAAATTTCAAATAGAGGCAAGATAGCTGTTGATTTCCCAATCAGGTGATTTAGAGGACAAGAAGGGACAGTCCATCGCATGGAGCACCAACGAGACGAATTCCATGCAACTTTAGAAGAACCATTGATGAATGAATGGAATAGCGGCTGGAGCATAACGAGTATTAATTCCAAACCACTACACCCTAAGTTGCAAAAATGAAAAGCAATTAATAAATGGAGTGGAAATATGAAACATATTTACACGTAAAGGAAAGTACTTATTGGGAAAAACAACAACATAGGAATCTCTACTGTGAGTAATAGCCTTTCACTACAATTTATTCATACACAGTTATCAAGCTTTACAAATGGCAGCCTCATCCCGATATTGTTTCCCAATCCAATTCACTAACTCCTTTCTCCCTCTATCGGGAGCATTTTTATACAATCCTAATGCCGATACTACCGAATAGAAAGTTGTTACAAGTTGCCATTAGGTGTTAACAGTGCAAAGAGTGGACTATCACCATGTTTTTACAATTATAAACAAACATCATGGAGATGCGGTGTGTGATAATGTGGGCTGAGAGTGCAGAGCTCCATACCATCCAGCTTTGTGAAAATGACTCCCACGCGGCGTGATGACGGTCAATCATCCACACAGGATGACCTGGACCTATTTTGGGTCTCCTTGTCCAGCTGGCACATGTCGCTCAAAGGATGACAGGAAGATCTGAATCGCCTCCTCTACTATTCTGCCGATCTCATCCTCTGTCGAGTGAAACTGTTATAGGAGGAGGCTAGAGAAAAGGTGTCCCAACGCTTGGTGATGATAAGCGACTTGAGAAGCTTATAATCCTTGTACTATCTTCTTCCTCATATGAGGAGGATTCTTCTGCGAGTCATGCAGCCAGGTGTAGGTTTGACCTTCTCCTCGGCCATGACCAAGTAGCCAAGTGGAGCCTCTAGGAATGGCATCAAAGGCTCTAGAACCACCTGGTCCCAGTACAAGCACTTTTCTCCAATAGCTCTACCACCACTGTGATTTGAGACTTCGGGGTCATGAATGCAGTCGAGAGTGATGGAGGGATGAAATAGGGATGTCAAAACCCATGCACTGCACATCCAGAGACTGGGTTGTGTAGAAGTGGGTGAATCCCCCTCGACATTCCACATCTGTGCCCTGGTGGTTGGTGGTTTTCTGGTGTGGATAACCAGAACATAGATTTCATGCCTACCTACCAAGAGTACCCCTTGTCGAACTAATTTATCGAACCACACAGTCATGGTTTCCTATGAAATACTTTGACACTTCTCAGAATTCAACCCTATATCTCTTATCATCTACCCAGTTCCATGTCTCAAATATATTCAGAGGATGGTATTATATAGTGTGAGCAAGAATGGCTTCAAGAAGGGATATACCCTTAAAGTGGCTGTGATGGTGGCATGTGTGGTGCTAGGGTGGGGATTTTCCCTCCTGATGTTCAATCATATTATCCATCATAGCTAATATTCTAAACCACTTTCGCGTGGCTTCCAGGATGGTTCCAAGGGTTGTGGATTTGACCTTCTCCTGCCCTTTCAATTACCTCGATGGTGGGATCAGGTTGTTTTAGTTCACCACATCTCTTGGTCTCATGTAAATGCTAGGTCTATCGCCCCAGTGAATAAAACCTCTATCTCTTTCACGGCTTCCTCTGAAATGAACCATGTGCCACACTTGCAAATTGGGAAAATTGTACCACTGGACGAGACTTCCACCTCAAGCATATCCCGAATGGCATCTGAGGAATCGACCAATCTGCAATGGGGGAAATTACATGCGTGAACACCTCTTCCGCTGTTATTTCCACACTGAATGGGAAATCTGTATCTCGGGAGTCTTCTCAGCCATTCGATCAAAGGAATATTTCATATCCTCCCTCCACGTTCCATTCATCCTGCCACTAACTTTTCTCTTCCAAAGATTGCAGGAAATTATATATCGCGAGACGTTCTTATCCATTGATCGAGATTGACCCTTCATGCAGCCATCGATCTGAGTTGGCCCCACCATTTTTCGCAATGGGAAACTCATATATCTTTCCACACTATTTCACCTTGTGAAATGAATCATAGTCATAGATTTATCTCCTTCTTCATCACAGACGTTGATATTTGCGACCTCTACACCTTTTCGTGATTTGAGATTGCGGTTTTATCTGCACAAGTATGGATCGCAAAATGACTTTAGGCCGTGGATCTTCCCTAGACTTCATCTCAACCATTGAAAGCCTCTGGTCTTTAACACATTTTGCGATCTGGGAAGGAAGATTTGATCATGCATGTTTGCTCACACGAAGCGGCTCGGAACCATGGATCCTCCCCCAATAATTCACATCCCTTGATTATGAATCCTGCCCAATGTTACAACACACCTACGGATTTCCTTGTTGAAGGGTGGTCACATGAAATTAGAGGGGCTGGGACCCTTACCGAACTTCCGTCAGGCCCTTAAATCGATTGTTAAAATGGAGTGTTAGCAACTGGCTCCACGAGGGATGCTATCCTCACAGCGAGGTAGCAAAGAACCCTTATAGACCAAGTTCCAAAACCATTAGGCCACTTTCAGTCTTTCTTCGACATCTCCATTTTGCTTCATGCTACTACTTTAGCGAATTCGTGCCACTCTTGCAAATAATGCTGGTGACTGTAAAGTTGTGCTGGTAACTGAAAATGAAAACAAACTGAAAACAGTAATGAAGGAAATGCTCGACAACAACTGAGCTTATTTTCTCCTACCTACTCTACCTAACTTTGTACACAAGTCTGACTAAGTGAAATCAGACTTCCAATGAATCTAATCAAGCAACTTGCCTAATATTCTTGTTCTTGTATGGTGCTTGATAGAAAAAAATGAAATAGATAATGGGAGAAGGAAATGATAAACAAACTGATCTTTAAGGCAGATATGCAACCAATCATTGCATTCACCCAGACCCTCCATGTATACGGCCATGGGGTCATAGAAATCATGGCAAAATCCAACATGCTCTGTCACCTGCTCATGGGAAAGCTGCCCGAAGCTTCCTGCTTCTAGGGAGTCGTCAGACTGACGTTTAGAATATCACAGAGGAGGACCCATGGAATCTTTCTCCAACGGAATATCCCTCTCTCCACCCAAAATTTCTGTAACAAGGGCTTGATGCACTTCGAGAGGAAGGTCCTCAGCTTCTCCAGTGGAACCGAGTAGGCATACTCCTTCTGTGTGAGGAGGAATTCCTGAAGGTGGAGTATCAAAAAAATTGTTTATCTGTAAACTGCTACATCCGTCTTCATCTTCGTACAAGTTTTTGTTTTGCACCACCTTTGTTTCTTTCTGCTTTTGCTTGGAGGCCTTAATCATATGCCGTATCAACTCAAAAGAGGCATAACATAAGGGTAAGCTATCACCTCTAGCGCCCTCATCATCTTTTCATGCTCCGCCCTCCTGATTTTTCATTGCACTTTGATTTCTTTCATCAGAAGGCATCGTTTCAATAGCTAGCTCATCAAGTATATTTTGTAGGTACTCTTCTTCATATTCATCATACACAGGAACACCAAACTCCTTCTTAAAATAGTCCCTAGTTGACCAGGAGTGGGGTAGATTTCCATCTTCAGAGAATAATCTTGCAGGACCATTTATTTCAACCTCAGGACGCTCATCTTTCTGCATACCACGAGAGATCTTTGATGGGCCATAGGCTTCTCTCTTCTTCTTGTAGGGCCCAACCAATTTGTATGTACCTTTTATTTCACCACCACGGTCCTGATCTAACAATTTCTTAGACATCTTAAGGTTTTCCTCAACCTCCAAACAATCAGCAAACATCTGCTACAGGGTGGCTAATTTTGCCTCCAAAAGAAGCAAGGACATGTCAAGAGGAAAGGCGGTTGCATAATAGATCTTAGCAGCATTCTCAAGAGGTTGAAATTCCTTAGGCATGTTATAATAGAAGCTTGCAAATCTTTTGTTAAAACTAGATACAGCCTCACCTTCATGTCTCCTCAAAGAATAAAACTATGAAAGTATTTGTTCCAGTGGTTGGCTCCTACTGCAAAACCTTAAGAATATGCAAGAAATCTCTTCCCAAGTGTTGATGGAATTAGGCTGAAAATTTTTAAACCAAACTTTGGCATCTCCTTGCAAGGATAGAGAGAAATCCCACAGGCAGACATCGTCATGTTCTATCTCGAAAAGGTCAGAGAAATGCTCAAAGGCTTGTACATGTTTCTTAGTAGTAAAGTTTTCGGATTCTTCGTCGAACTTGGGGAGGTACTTGTAATATTTCGCAAGATAATCATGGAGGATAGAAGGCAATCACAAAAATTTATATTGTCTTGGATAAATGGGGGAGACAAGGTTAGGTACGATAGCTAAATATCATCTGAGGTTTCATGAATTTCACAAGGTGTCCTTTGACATCAGGCGCCCCTGGATAAAGCTCTAGGCTGAAATCAGATGTACAAGATGACGCAATGCTTTCGGTTTGTAAAGAAGGATAAATAGGAACATATTCATGGATCTGCTCAAGATGAGTTGGGCCATAGAAGGCTGTTTTAATAAATCTAAGAAAAGATAAGAGCATACTTACAAGATAGGATAAGGCATCTTGGAAGAAACATGGACTCGAGTGCTTGGACCTTCTGCCTTGGATTTCTGAGCTTTATGGGGGGTCCATTTTCCAAGCGGGATCGACCAACCTTCCTTAAGTGCAACAAGTCACACAAAAAAGAGTTAGAGTAGCAACCTGCTCCGAAAGCCTGCACAGGAGCAATCTGAATTTTTGGTCCAATTCACACTTATCAAGGAAAAATGCATGAATTAGGTCACGCTTCTCAGTAAAAAAGGTGTGACTGGGTCACAACTTTCTGCCGAACAAGTGCGACTCGATCGTAACTCAATTTTTTTTTGAAAAATGGTCTTCGGCCAGGGACAGGGGGTTGAAGGAATTGAGGAAATACTGGTTCGAATCTGTCATGAGGGGGTCATATCTGTGATGGATGAAGGAAACAAAGGAGAAAAAACCAATAGCAAAACCTACAAAAACAAAGATCTTTATGGATTGACTGAGTCGAGTCGCCAAACATGTAGTGGGGATTTCTCCCTAGCTATGTGCAAAAGCACCAACCCTATATGATGCAAATCATAGGGTAGAGTTCAATAATAATAACAGAAAGAAAAACAACAATACCAGTTCTTTTAGGTTTTTTTCAGATTTTAGATACTAACTAATGCAAAATAAGAACAACATATACCTTTTCTTTTCTGAAATATGGGCCACCATAGTCGTCCTCGGAAATGGTCCCGTAGCTTCACGATTTGGGTCTCCAGTCTCATCCATGAATAGTTTTCAAATGGAAAATGGATCTAAATGGGTACAAAGTGAACTTAACGTAGACGATGGGGAATGACGTGGAAAATATGGGAATAATGGCATAAAAAGTGTCTAGTGTGACTAAGAGCAAATGGAAAAAAGTGTTTTGGGGAAGGCCTTCATAGTCTATTTATAGGATGGTCCAAGTTTTTTCCCCTATGGTAATGAGCCATGGTATTTTATTGTCCTTGATCATTTATCTATGGTTTTTTGACCCATTCTCATTTTTAGGGTTTTTGGCCCTTTTTTTTAGAGAGAGGGTAAATCACAATAAATGCTCATGTTCCCTTCATTTATGGGGAAGGAATAATGATGTTTTGGACCATATTTAGTGGAAATACAATTGTGAAGGTCAAAATGAAGGAGATAATGGTGGGAATATGATGTATTATTATGGTTTAGACTGTAAATAGATAGGTGAACAATTTTTACTGTTAACACTTGTGACAAGAGTATCATTCAAACCAATATTTTCTCTTAACTTGGTTATTTTGATATGGGAACCATGGCGAGGCAAGAGTCGGGTCCATTCTTCCCCGTGACAAGAGTATCATTCAAACCAATATTTTCTCTTAACTTTGTTATTTCAATATGGGAACCATGGTGAGGAAAGAGTTGGGTGGCATTGAAATTCCTAGAGACAATTATAAATGTATGACATGTTATCACAAGGTTTGTTGGTTGCATTTTCAAAAAAAAATGAATGGTTTAATAGTGAAGTAACTAATGTTTTTTCTTAATTGTTTGAGGGTACTAATGATCGAATTGGTGACCTCAAGCTAAAACTATTATAATCTTTTATCTCACATGCTACCGAGTTTCCTCAGGATGGTGAGAAGTGGTTTAAGAGTAATAAGATAAAGGAGGATGTCTGGAATGGATTCCTCAAAGAACCTGCACACACAACCAATTGGTATAAATGTATTCCCATTATGGTGTTTGAAAGAAAAGGGCGAACCATACTATTTATGATATGTAGAAATATGTGACTTGTGAAGGTAGATATGGAATTATGTTTTACTATCACCTTAGACTAGTCATGCTTTTTGTAAGGCACAAATTAGACATGACCTTTTATCTATTGAATATTTGAAAGAAGATGGAATCATTCATCCAATATGGCCCTAAGAGTATAAAGAGAAGTTTATTTCATTATCAATTTATTAAGATGCTGGTCGAGGCCATAATCTAGGAGCAGAATGAGAGTTGGGATCAATTTATGGCAAGAAACCATGTTGTTGAGGCACATGTGCAATGAGAGGTCAAATGATCGAAAAATAGGGGTTCTATACTTAGGGTTTTTAATGTAAAAGGTTTTGATTTAAATGGATTAGGAAAAAAGTTTAATGAGTTTCAGATACACAATACAGTGTTAGAATTGGAGAAGAAAGAGAAGCCAAATCCTAAGGCCATTAAAGTGAAAATGTGAAACAAGGAATAGAGAAGGAAGTCAAAGTTTCAAACCCCAAACCTAGAAAACCATGAAGATGACCTTAAAGGAAATATCTAGTAAAATTTAAGGAACTGATGGGAAATGGTTGACAACCAAAAGTAGAAATCATGGATAATATCAAAATATCAGGAGTCTAGAGGTGGAGTAGTGGTTATATAGAGTAATAGGAGGAAACTTGGGACTATCACACATATGGTAATTCACAACATGGCTAAGGGATTAGATACAAAATGAGATGATAGTTTTCTAGTTCAATAAAAAAGGTTTTTACTATTGAAGAGTACAACTAGAAACAATAGAAAAACCAAAAGAGGATGAATTCAAGAAAAATGTTTGGTCCTAACTAAACCTTTGATTCTATTTCTAGTCCATAAACTAAGAATGAACTTGCCAAGTATGATG
>LPNX010823551.1:7946-22387 GCA_001517045.1 Pseudotsuga menziesii
GTGCATTGGCAGAGGTTCTGTTGGGTAATTTCTGGAAGTTGTTGTATTTATTGGTTGGCAGAGGTTCTGTTGTGTAATTTTTGGAAGTTCCTCTATTTTGGAAGGCAATCTGCCACAGCTCTAATTTTTAGTAATTAAAACGAATTTAATTTAAGATGAATATAATGTTCTGTAAATGTATTCTTCATAGTTAGTTATAAATATGTAATGAATAGTATATATCATTTTTAATTAAAATAATTTTAATTTAAATATTCTGTAATTGAATACTTTATTAAGTATGGTACTCATTATAGATGACAATGATGGTTATATCATTCTTTTAATTAAAATAAATTTAATTTAACATGAATATAATATTGTAAATATTATGTAATTGAATACTAAATATAATGTAATAACTACTAAAATGTAATAACCACACATAAAACCACTAAAAATGACTAAATTAGTGACCAATAAATAAGATTAATGACCAAAATTCATATATAAAAGAACAAAAAATTCAGAGACACGTGACCAAACAATGAGATATAAATGACTAAAAAAAGACCAAAATTTGCATATCAATGACCAAAAAACAGTTTTGGTGGCTAATTTGCGGTCTTTTAATACGCGACCAAATTTGGTCATATTCTAGTTTGCTATGTGGTCATTAATTTGGTCATAAATGTGGTCATATATTTGGTCATCAATTCAAATATGACCAAATTAATGACCAAATATATGACCAAATTAATGACCAACTGACAAGCTATAAATGACCAAAATAAAAATGACCAATTTTGGTCGCGTAATAAAAGACCGCAAATTAGCCACCAGCGATCGCCAAACCAAAAGTGGTCATTGATATGCAGATTTTGGTCATTTTTTTGGTCACTAATCTCTCATTTTCCACTAGTGCACTCTCAAACTCTTGTGACATTATAGTTTCTTAACTTATTCATCTGAAACCATATCCATTACTCCTTTTTCATGTAATAACATCTTAATGGACAAGTTTAAAGATTTTAGGTACTTACCGCGATATCCTTTGAAGAAGTACCGCTCAGCCTCTCTGAAGCTTTTTCTCTGTTCCACTGCAAACTCTGTGACGAAGCCTTCTAGCACACTCGCAAGCTAGAAGTCTACTATCCTCGTAATGGGATTATCAAGGTTCTTCACGGTCTGAATCAGCTCCGGTGTCCAGACAATGTTTCTTTTCTTCTTGAATATGTTCTTATCAGTCAACTTTGATAACCAGTCGTAAAGCTCATTTCCATAGGTCACAAAAAATATCGTATGCAGGTCTGTGAAGATATGTTTTTGTAACCAATCCTCTATACTCAGTCTAGGACTCTTGTTCTCGTGTTCGGCAAACTCTTTCTCCTTAGACCCAACCCACTGGTTGAGTTCGTCTCTAGTAGGATGCCAACAGAACAGCAGTGCTCAGTTTGTTCAAAACCGGCAACGAAACCATTTGTTGGTCGCTATGGGCAGACCCGAGTTTAATGTAATGTACCAACAACACCCCTAGGTCACTGGTCCTTTCGGCAATAGGCCGCAGAGAGGCCTGAAGTCTCACCCGAAGTGATTCTAATGGGTTGGCCAAAGACTCAAGTGTCTTGACCAAGTTCTGTAGCATCCTATTTGCGTCTCGCAGCTCTTCTCAACCCGCGAGTTCTCTTTCTCTCCGCGATGCACAGTTTCCTCTTACTCGCGATTACTATAGCCCTTATCACATCGCCATGTCCTGGGAAACACATAACTCTCTCCTACGCTCGATCCTCAACCTGCAGTATCGTGCACCATAGCTCCTCTAATGGTGCGATATCGACTCCCTGCGATATCCTACCACTGCCGCTCAGCGTACTTAGCGCTACTTGTGTCCGACTTACAGGACTCAACATACAAGGCTGCTTTACACTGCGACTCTTACTGTCTTGAGTGAAACATAGAGAACCTCTTATACATAATACTTAAAGACTTCAACTTGCATTTATCCTTCTATAATGCTGTAAACTGAATAACACATACATACATTTAACTGTAAGCAAAGTTCACATAATGAGTGACAGATACAACAAGTAAATACAATCACATGAATCAATCACATAACACTCTGATTTTACGTGGTTCACTTCCAGGGTAGAAGCTACGTCCATAGAACTATGTTTTATTATATCTTGACAAAGTACACAGTTCTGCTAGACCGCATATGCAGCTAGAGATCTTCTGGGTAACTCCGCACTTACTGCCTGGAGCCCTTCTCTCCTAGATCTCTTCTCTATCTCTATATTGTCTTCTTACAATATTCTCCCTCTCTCTCTCTCTGCCAATCCCTGTTGATTGTTACATACAGGCTCAATGAGCTAGCTACTGGTTATAGTAAGATACTATAGACTGAATACAAAACCAGAGCTTAGCTTCTATAATACAACTGTCTAAAATGTCTACTTGTCTAACTGCCTAACCAACCCTTTTACAATGAAAAATACATCCCTTTATAGGCGGCCCGAAGGTCTCGCCATTACAACACTGTGGGCCTGTCCCAACAGTAACCCAAAAACCCTAACTAGTGACAGTCAGCATAGCTGTAGTTGGGGTAGACGCTTTCCATCACACCACTGCTCTCTACAGTCTTCCATGCTTCCCGGCGCTGACCATGGGTACTATGCACCGCTTCCCTTTCTATCCTTCGTCTTCAATACCTCGGCCTCGTTGCTCCTCTTCCTTTATGAGGGTAGTTGAGCCCTCCTGTCTTCCACCACTGCCTTGAATGCAGTGGGTGAGCTCTCTCTTCTCAGTCGCTCAGGTACTGTCGTCTTCTTTGACTTCTCTATCCCGATAGTCATAGTTTCCGGCTCTGCTCTGCATCTAGAAACATGCTACGGCGTCATATATTTACCTTATCTCCTCATATTTGCCAAAACTATCTATCCACCAAAATGGCAGCTTTTCCTGTAGCTGCGGGGCTCTTCTCCAACATAGGTTTTCTTCCCCAGAGCTATAAATTTCTCGATTTTGCTGTGTGTATGCAGTGGTTGGTCTTTGGACTGTATTGGAGTGGGAATGAAGACTTGGCATGCTTGATAAACCTGGTGAGTTTGGGAGCCTCATAAACAAATATAGAGGGTTGTATTTCTTCTCCAGAACCCCCTGAATAGCACTGGAAGGGAAGTCAGGGCCTGAGGGACTGTGTAGCAGAGAATGGTTTGATTCCTTATGTTGGGTGTGTGTGGGTGTCCTAGAAGTTAGGATAGTTCTAGTGTAGGTTTCCTTAGCACTTCAGTGATCCCACCAGCTTAGTAGTCAGCTTTTCCCAGCTCCCTGATGGCCTGATAAACCCAACTACGTTGGCTTGGCTATGTATTGTTGTGTATCTTTGGCTATGCATGAGCCTGCTTAGTTCCTTATTCCTTGGGGAATCATGCCCAACTCAGGGGTGGCAGTCTTGCTGAGAGATTAAGGAGCACACTAGCCTATAGTTGGGTGGAACGTTGCAGCGACATAGTTGTTTGTGGGATGAATTCTTCATAAGATAAGCATTCTCATCTATTTCATCCCTGCAATTACATTTGATATTGAATCACAATGAACATGCTGAATTCTTGAATGTATGGTTTCTCTTTCACTGTATGGTAATAATGTATGCATGTTTTAGTTTCAAAGCATTTCAATTTTTATGTGTATGTTTGTGGGGCTAGTTTCCTAGATAGCTAATGTTATGGTGGCATCCTCTTCACCGGTCGGAGGGTCGGGGACGTCACATTTTGGTATCAGAGCTCATGTTCTAGCATGGGCCTCAATGGGACATGAAGGAGCAGTAACAGAGGCAGGGTTCATCTATGCCGAGCACAGGTTAATCAGAAAATTTCAGAAAATCTCAAAAAATTTCTAAGTATGGAAAACATTGAATGAATTAGGCTGAATCCCATCCGATATGTAGGAGGACTTAGGCTGAAGCCCATCCGATACATCGAAGAACTAGAGTTGAGTCCATCCGATAAAGAACCCTAGCGAGGAGGAAATTTCAAAAAAAATCGTAAGTTCAAAATTTGTTTTATTGAAAGTCTCGGCTGGGAAGAACCGAAGGTATCGGCAGGGTGGAGCCAATAGTCTCAGCTAGGGTGAGCCGAGACACAGCCGACAAGGAAACTGAAGAGAAAAATTTTGAGAAATTTTTGAAGTGTTGAAATTATCGGAAGACTTTTGCTAAAGCCAGCTGATACATCGGCTCAGTTAGCCGAAGGGCTTCCAATGATTCCAAAGGATAAAATATGAAGGGAGCCGAAGCTCTTAGTTGGGAGTAGCCGAAGCTCTCGGATGGGAGGAGCCAAAGCTCTCGGCTAGGAAGAACCGAAGCTCTTGGCTGGGAGGAGCCGGAGGTCTCAGCCAAATGGAGCCAAGGTGTCAGCTAGGCTCGCTGGAAGGCAGTTGAAACAACAGTAGAAAGAACAAGAGGAGAAGAAAGAAAAATTCAGAAATTTTTCTAAGTAATGGAAATATCGGAAAAAGTTTTCCGATGTCTCTCAAAAGAAGTTTTTCGATATGCATCGGAAGAAAAATAAAGATTGAGCCGAAGCGTCAAAAGGGAAATGAATATCGACCCACCGAGGCATCGAAAAAAAACAGAGGATCGGTCAGCTGAAGCGTCGAAAAAGAATAGAGGAAGGTCGAACTGATGTGTGGCTAGGGTTTTACCCCTAGCTTGTGCGAATGAGCACCTACTAACGATAACTAGCTCCTTAGTAGAAGTTTAGTAAAAATGTAAATAACAATGCTAAACAGAAAAACGAACTACTCTGAATATATGCATGAAACAAAACAACAAAATGTAAATAATGGTTTTTATATTGATATTACCTCCAGTGTGAAGGTTGGTGAAGCTCTTCGCAGTTATCCAAGACGGTTGCTCCAAGCTCCAGCCTGCTCTTTCTCCTTCTCCGATGGTGGAAATGGGCCAAAAGGGGCTCTCAATGGTGAAAGTAGCTCAAGGGTGAGCTAGGGTTTTTAGAGCTGTTTTGGCAGAGTAAGGATGCTTATGATTGTGGATGTGAAATAAGGGGTCTCCATCACTTATTTATAGTTTTTTAGTGGTGGAGTGCTGGCCCATGGTTTTTGGAAACCATATGGTTTAGGGCAGCTGTTTAGGGTTTTTTCCTCCTTTTCCTCATTATTTTATATTTTTTCTTCCCTTTTGGGGATTTTTTCTATTTTAGAGGAATTTTGGATATTTTTGGAGGAAAAAAGGGGTTTTTTGGCCTTTTGGAGGCTTTTTAGATGGTTTTATGGCCTTTTGGGGGCATTTTAGGCATTTTGGAGGCTTTTTAGATGGTTTTATGGCCTTTTGGAGGCATTTTAGGCCTTTTGGAGGCTTTTTAGTGGGATTTTCAGGTTTTTCAAGGAAATATGGTAGGAAAATGGACAAATGAGCCATGTAGTGGGGTAGATGAGGTAGTGAACACTTTTTGGGTGTTAACAGATTGCCCCCTGATGTGCGAGGGCAGGAGCTCATCATATGGCCGATGGACATCATGAGTCATATATGGTTTTCCTGGGGTGTGGAGAAGAGAAGAAACAAACTGAAGCCCGGAACAACGATCCCGAACCAACTGCAAGAACTAAAAGTACATAACCTCAATAATGGATGAGGAATCATCTGATCATATGGACGAGGCGGGCATTCCCATGCTCGTATCAGGATATAACATAAAAATAACAATGTGGTCCTGACATATACATGGCCTCAAATACTAAATGAGGAAGAATATCAATATATGAACGAGGCGGGCATACCCATGCTCGTATCAAGATACATAAACATAACTGTGAGGCCCAAAAAGAGGGCCCTGTAGGATGCCATACTACTCGGCTGGAACATACTGTTGGGCTGATCATGTCTGAACTGATGCACTGGAATGACAGCAGTGCTACTGAATGTGGTACCAAAGGAACTGATGAGCTGCAATGACAAGGGTCATACTCGCAATGGTACACTGTACTGGAACTGAACTGGGTACTCAAGGAAGCATGGAACTGGAGGGCTTCCGAATACAATCACCAACACAGCCTAGACATCCACAGGAACATATAACTGGGCATTCCGAAGTGACTCACCAATGTGCTAGAGTCGAGGGAAATCCGGGGTCTTCAACAAACAATGGAAGGGATATAAATCCTGCGCGATTCTCAACGATGCGATCAAGGTGCTGAAGTCGAGCATGTGAGAAACAACCATCCGAAGAGGCAATGATGACTCCTCCTGAAATGGTCCGTAGGCACTCACCACAGATGGTGATGGGTCCAAGGCGCAGGGGCCTCTGGGTCTATCCTCTGGAATAGAGCGGCTGTCGTCGACAGAGGGAGACCTGCAACTATCAAGGCAATGATGTTTCCTTGACAGGAGCGCGAGGTGGAAAACCGAAATGTGATAGTACTGATGGTAGGATTGATGAACTGGGGGGAATAATTGGGCAAGTAGAGTGGGTGGACTCAAACTTCCTTTGTTCAGAGTATGATGGCGGGGATGATCGGGCAGCATATGAAACTAACTGGTGGTAAGGGGATCATGGCTGTTATTGGATCTGGGAGGATGACTGGGCTGAGGGAGACTCAAGCTGTGGTAAAATGGCAGGAGACTGCAGAATACTCTGAATAAAGGAGACCTGATTGGGGGTGCTGCCGAGAGGATCGATCATAGCGCCAAGGGGCACGGGTGGACTTCTTCATGGGTTAGGGAACTAGAAGAAGTGTGTATATAAAATGGTACTGTCATGTGGATTTATACGAGCCCAGGACAGTTCATGCTTGTAATTGCTTTCAATTTTAAGGAGTCTGAAAGAAATACGAAGACTCTGAAGTGAGAGAATGGTACTGTCGTGCGGATTTTACGAGCCCATGACAGTTCATGCTCATGGGTGGTTTCAATTTTAAGGAGTCTGAAAGCAATAAGAAGACTCTGAAGTGATGGAATGGTACTGTCATGCTGATTGTACGAGCCCAGGACAGTTCATGCTTGTGGTTGCTTTCAATTTTAAGGAGTCTGAAAGCAATAAGAAGACTCTGAAGTGAGAGAATGGTACTGTTGTGCAGATTTTATGAGCCCAGGACAGTTCATGCTCATGGGTGCTTTCAATTTTAAGGAGTCTGAAAGAAATAAGAAGACTCTGAAGTGATGGAATGGTACTGTCGTGCAGATTTTACGAGCCCAGGACAGTTCATGCTCGTGGCTGCTTTTAATTTTAAGGAGTCTGAAAGCAATAAGAAGACTCTAAATAGATGTAATGGTACTTTCGTGTGGTTTTTTACGAGCCCAGAATAGTTCATGCTCGTGGGTGCTTTCAATTTTAAGGAGTCTGAAAGCAATAAGAAGACTCTGAAGTAATGGAATGGCCAGGCAAGGAGGAAGTGTTCAATCAAGGAACATTTATGATGACCAGGAACGAGGATGGGGGGGAACACTGGTGGGCCTCCTTGCGGGGTGAATGAATGGTGGAAAAATAACGAAACATTTGCAGTATGACAGGAGTGGATGGCTCAGGTAAAAAGTGTGGAACATTCTTATGGCGGCCGATGTGGCGCGCAAACCGAGGCGACTAGTGGTGTCAAAAAATGGGTGAAAAAATTGGTGTAGAAAAAGAATGCGATGAGGTGACTGACGTGACGGAGTCGTTTCTTTGATTCCAATGGTGGAAACAGTTCGAAAAATGGACTTCGTATGGGTTCAGAATGGCCAAAACAAGAAAAAAGTCAACTGACTATAAATAGTAAGTGGGCCCAACATGACAAGTGTCATTTGTACTATTTGACTTTGACTAACGACTAGAGTGGACCAAAGATGAGGTGGCATTTCCGTACGATCCGACCGACCGATTTCAGATATGGGAGATATAGGTATTCTCTTAAACTCATACCTGCATTGTCATTGGGTTCGGGGGGGGGGGGGTAGTGGGTCCTAGGGTACTACTTGTATGGTCCACATGGGGTGGACTGCAGGTTAGTGGGTCGGAACCACGGGTTTAGGTCCGACATTCGCGGTTAGAGACCGCGGGTTTAGGCCCGACAGTCGCGGTTTGGGACCGTGGGTTTAGGCCCGACAGTCGCGGTGAAGGACTGTCGGGTTTAGGCCCGATAGTCGCGGTGAAGGACTGCGGGTTTAGGACTGACCGACAACAGTGTTAGCGGTACAGTTGAAGGTGGGCATGGATTCCGCCCATTTGGTGAAGTAATCGACGGCGACGACAATGTACTTATGGCCGTTCGCAGATGGGGGTCTACACTCCATGAAGTCGATGGCCCACTTACAAAAGGCGCCAACGGTGACGACTGGGTGTAAAGGAGCAGGTGGTGTCCGGGCCTTAGGGGCAAAAAGTTGGCAATTATGGCAATGCTTGACCACAGTGATGCAGTCAGTGAAAAGTGTGGGCCAGAAGTATCCGGCGCGGATGACCTTTTGGGCAGTGGCCATCCCTAAAAAATGGCCGCCGCAGGAACCACTATGACAATCATTAAGGACGTGCTTAGCTTCCTCATGTGTAAGGAAACGATGAAGAATTGTGTCGACCCCTCGCCGGTAAAGGACATCTCCTAAGAGGAGGTAGCGAGAGGCCTGGTGACAGATACGACAACGTTCATTACGAGTGAATGTGGGTTGGAACTTCTGTGTGCGTAAGTATAACAAGATATCACCGTACCATGGGTCATCAGAAGAGATAGTGAACAAGTGATTGTCAGGTAACTTATCGGAGATGGGTGGAGCCGGGAGAAAGGAAGGGAGATCAGTGATGAGCTAGGAAAGTGCAAGGGCTTTAGTGCTCTTAGGTGTTCGGAATGTGAGGTCATATTCTTGGAGGATAATGACCCATTTAGCCACATGACCTTGTAGGAGCCACCGGTTTAGGAGATATACCATGGGGTTGGAGTCGGCAACGACTGTGGTATGACTAAGTAAAATGTAGTGTCGCAATTTTTGGACGGAAAAGACCACTGCTAGGGCTAGTCTCTCCTCATATGGGTAACGTACGGGTGGGCTGGACAAGGTCTGGCTGACGTAGTAAATGACATGCTCTTGGTGTGAGGTGTCTTCTTGAACCAAGATTCCGGACACAGCATGGTCGGAAGCTGAGACGTAGAGAATGAAATCCTGAGAAAAATCTGGAGGGGAGATCAAGGGGGCTTGTGTGAGAGCTTTCTTAAGGGCTTCGAATGCAGCTTCTGCTTGCTCGTCCCAAACAAAGGGTATGTGGGTACGGAGCAGGCGCAAGAAACTGTGAACGGTTGTGGCGTAATCAGGAATGAAGCGTCGAAGGAAATTGGATCGCCCTTGCAAGATTTGGAGTTGCTGGAGCGTGCGAGGAGAGGGAAGGTCTAAGATGGCTTGGACTTTTAGGGGATCAATAGTAATTCCTTTCTAGGAAACAATGAAACCCAACAATCGGCCTGCCGAAATGCAAAAGACACACTTGTGTGGGTTCAAGAGGATCTGATATTTGCGACAACGCAGAAAAACTTGCCGAAGGTCGTTAAGGTGGTCTGATCGTTTCCGGGAACGAGCTGTAAGGTCATCAAGGTAAACGAACAGGATGTGGACCAAATCATGAAAGCAATAAGTCATGGCCCGCTGGAATGTGGCACCATCATTTTTTAGGCCAAAAGGCATGACGCGATAGGAAAAGGTGCCCCATGGGGTAGTAAAGGCAGTTTTGTACTGGTCTTCCTTGTGGATTTGGATCTGATTGTATCCGAAAAAACCGTCCATGAACGAGAGGACTTCATGCCCCGCACACGCATCAATGAGCTGGTGAATAAATGGCATGGGGAAATTGTCTTTGGGACAGGCGCGGTTTAAATCTGGGAAGTCAGTGCATACTCTAAGGGTGCCTTGTTTTTTGTTAACGGGAAAAGGGTTTGAAACCCAAGTGGTATAGGCAATAGGATAAATGAAGCCTGCCTTGCGAATTTTCTCAATCTCTGCTTTGACAGCTGGGAGTTTTGAGGGATGAATGGGACGTTTTTTCTGACGAACGGGGGGAATGTTAGGCCATGTGTCAATGTGGTGCTCTATAATGGAAGGGTCAAGACCGGGCATTTCAGTGTAGGACCAGGAAAAGAAATCATGGAATTCTCTGAAGAGTTTGTTGTATTCCTCAATCTCTTGCTCACTGCAAGAGGCTCCTAAAGTGATGAGTTCGAGGGAACTTCCTGGGGCAACAATATCAATTTGGATGACAAGTGAGATGTTGGCCATATTACCCTCCTCGAAGGCGTCAAGAGCAGGAATAGGGTCCTTGAACCAGTCGACCTTGGGGGGAACGAAGTCTTTGGATTCAACTGCAAATTGGGTAGCAGTGTTAGAAAAGGATTCATCTAGGAGAAAGTAGGAACGGTGGTGCATGTCATCCCAGGGATGCTCCGAGGTAGTGAGAGCCTCGAGGATCTCCTCATCAGTGCGGAAATTTTGTGTCGTCAAATCTGTTGATGAGAGAGTAGCGGCGGAAGAGATCATATAAATGGTATTAACCTCTCCGGAAGGGGGAGAACACGAGGGGTGGATCTCCTCAATGGTGGGTGGTGCGGTCTCATGATCCAGATTGTTCATCTCAAAGAGGGCTGCTCTGTAATTGGGGAGATCGGGACAGTGATTTGTGTAATGCCCGTAAATACGCATATGGCATAGGGGTGGTTAGTGCGCAGGGATTTGTCGCGAGGCTTGGGGGTTGGATCCAGGTGGACAACTGGGATAGTGGGGTCATCGTCAAGCAGTTCCATGTGTGCCTGTAATGCCAGTAATTGAGGACATTGGTGAGTCGCATGGCCCAACTCATCGCACAGTGAGCATTTGGGAGGAGCACGAAATACAGGGGGGTTTTTGACTATCTTGGGAGGTGGGACAGCAGAGTAAGGTTGGGGGCCTCTACCCCTATTTGGTTTGGTAGCAAGAGGGGGGGGGTTTCATGGAGGACGACGGGGTAGTGACACCGGGAGGTGGTTGAATAGTAGTGACAATGGGTTGCACCGGACCAGGACGACATCTGGTGTCGGTTGGGGACGGGAGGTGAAAGATACCAAACGGGTAATCCTATGGTTAAACGAGGGAGGCTGAGGGTAGCCATGACCGGGGCGCTAACTACTCCTGATGGAGGGAAGAGGAAAGGGATGGTATGGATGGGGGTAGAACCAATGTGGCTAGGTACCAAAGGGGGTTTAGGTAGCAAGGGAGGTTGATTAGTAGGAGTTCGCGTATTATGGGACAGAGTACACAGGTCAGACACGTCAGTGGCGGGTGACAGGGGTGGAATAGATTGGAAGGTCGAGGTCATAGGCACATCTGAGTAAACTCCAGGCCCCATAGAGGAAACAGCTGAAGTGGTGGCACTCGAAACAGGTTGTTCAACCATGGGGAGAACATTTTCAGGTGCCGCGGGGGCATTGGGATCATAGTAGGTGAGTTGGTTGACCTTGACCACGCGTCCCTCATGGGGGAACATCATGGTAAGAAAAACGGAAGAAGAAACCGCCCGCATGGCGTACATGTAGCTGCGGCCAAGTAAAAGGTTATAATCAAGCTGTGCATTGATAACCTCGATGTCGATGAGGACGGTTTTTCCAGCCAGCTGGACGGGGACGTTAGTTAATGGGCCTTATGGTTGAGCCGAACGGCCGTCGTAGGCTCGCAACGCAGTAGTGGACAGCTGGAGAGGGGGGGATCCCAATTTCTGCTAGATGATGGTGGACATGACACATGTAGAGGCACCTTCATCAATAATGCATCGATGGATGACAAAATTCCGAACAGAAACACAAACTTGGAACTCTAAAGTGGAAGGCATGCGAGGTTCGGATTGGTCCAAATCAAATGCCATTAAACTTGAATCATTTGGATCGATAGCCCCAATGGCTGAGAGTAAAGTCTTGCGCTGTGAAGGGCAGTTTTTTAAGACTTCTAACATAGACATGGCTGTGGGGGATTGGGCTAAGTCATCGACAATGTTGTAGTTGGATGCATCCCGCGCATTGGGGTTATTATTGATACGATGAAGCAGGAAACGAGGTGCTTTGGGAACACCATCTAGTGGAGGTGGAGGTATACGTAACGCCTGATCAATGGGATGAGTATTAGTGGGTTTATCGGTGGGAGGGGCTTCAGGGGTGGTGCCATATTGGGTCCACCGAGTCTGAAGGTTGACCTCATCGGAGGACATCATCAACAAGTGGTGGGTACCTGAGTCATGCATGGGTTGATCAGGAGCAGCATAAGTGATTTGTTGTTGGGTTGGCACGTTGGCTTGAGGGGGAGCCAACGGTTGAGTGTTTACTACCCCTTGGTTTGGTAAGGGGTTTTCCAGCACCAAAGGTGGCTGCTGAGGTTGTGGGGGGTTGGGTGGTGCTTGAGGAGCTGCCTGCCCTTGGCGGTGGGCATCTTCAGCCCAAAGTTTCCAAACTCGCTCCATGTGTGGGCAAAAATGTGTGTAGTGGCCATAGACCCCGCAAATAGAACAAGGATGGTTTGTTCGCAAATTGGGGTTTTTAGCCTGCTTGGGCGGGCGATCAGGGTTTTGGTTAGCAGGGGCCACATTATTACTATCAAGAGGATTAGGGGGTTGACCAGCTTGGTCTGCAGGTTGGTTATTCCCACAATTCCGGAACCTGCCATGGTTTTTTTGGCCCTAGTTGCGTTGGTTGTTCTGGTTTTGCTGTGGGTTTTGTTGAGCGTAAACTTTCCCTTGGGCAGCAGGTGGATTCTGAGGCTGCGTAGGTACTGGAGCAAGTTGCAGTGGATGATATGTAGGTGGAGGCTGCGCAGGGGCAACAACTTGAGGGGGTTGCTGATAGGGCTACGAAACGGGTTGTGGGTTTGCCACAGGGGCTGCCTGTGGCGAGTAATAAGCGGGTTGGGCTGGTGAAGGCGCAGGAGCTGGTGCAGCCTGCTGGTGGTAGTAGGGCTGAGGTGCGACCGGGGGGGGCGTAAGCGGGAGTCGCATGACCAAAACACTGCGGTGGACATGAGGGTCCATGAGAATGGTGGTCTGCCATGGGAGCATACAAGTTGGTGATTCCAAAATGGGAGGTCGCCTACGAAAGGTCAGGGCCAGGGTTAGGGCGTGCTATGGACAATGGTTGAGGATGCGAAGAGACACAGCCAATGATGCCATCGGCAGCGTGGGATGCCCCTGGCGCATCGTGCTGGGAAGACTCGCCACGAGGGGCGTCAGGTATGATGGTATAGAGATAACCTGACTGGGCATAAATGAGGTCAAATTGTTGGGCCTTAAGGATGGCCTCTTCGTCAGACTGGGGTCTTTCGGATGCCACATCCTTAGCAATGACAGGAAGGAGGGATTTGAGGAACCAATCCAGGAAGATATGGTCGTCTAACTTAATCTTGCATAGGCTACGGTGTCGACGCCACTCATGAATGTGGTCCATGATGTGGGTAGCCGTGTTCTGTCTACACAATAGTAGGATCTCAATGCTCACATCATAGCAGACAGGTAACTGGAAGAACTGCAGGAAGGTTGATGCAAGGTAAGCAAAGGTGGCATGGGTTCCATGGGGTTGCTCGATATACCACTTGGCTGCAGATCCAGTGAAGGTGCGCTATAAGAGATGGAGGCGGATAGAGTCGTCCACTATGGAGTTGGAGGAACACCATAGATGGAAGGACATAATGTGGTTTTGTGGGTCCTCACCTGCCTTGCCCTCGAACTTGGGGATGTTAGAGGGGAGCTTGGTGGGCATGTGAGGCCACATAGGGTCGTGTCGAATAGGGTTGTTGGTTAATCTGGCTAGGTCAGGCAGGTTGAGACTAGCCATGAATGGAAAACTGAAAGTAGGATGTGACACGGTAGTGGGTTGGACCAAGTTGAGGCCAATGCCCCCAAGTGGAGGGGTAGCGTTAGGGAGGTTGCCCCCAAGTGGGGGAACTATGGTGATGTGGGATGGTCCTGCACCACCTTGGGTAGTGTGAGCCAATGATGGAGTGGGAATAGGTATTCCTGCTGCGGGAATAGGTGCTGTGATGGGAACGGTAGATGGGGGCCCCATGGAGGGCATACCCAAAGCAGGAGTGGTAGCTGGTGTAGTGGTGGATGGGCCACCAGCGATCTCTACCAAGACGGGAGTGGAAGTCACACCAGCCATGAGGCTAGTAGGGGCATTGTAAATGGGGTTCTCAGACTCTGGCTCAGAATCAAAGGTAAAATAAGGGGCATCACTATCAGGTGACGGAGTCCGATGCCGCTGACGAGTGGAGTCAAGTGACAAGGCTCGAGTTCTATGATAAGTGGTATCAAGTGAAGATGATCTGTGTCGATCACGGGTGGTGTCAAGTGAACCGTGCTATGGGGGTTGGCACCTGAGGCGCCGAGAATGTCTCGGAGACTCAATGGTGACAGATGGTGTCAAATCTCTGTGGGTTGAGGTGAGTAAAAAACAGCTCAAAAACCCTAATGCAACCGAGT